>VWZL01004600.1:0-185002 GCA_013396915.1 Stercorarius parasiticus
TTCTATGATTCTATGATATTATACAAAGCAACTCATTCTGCTGCCTCTGGTAAGTAAATTAGGGAGCTACAACAATGGAGGAAAAAAAAAGTACTTATGTGTACTAGCAGTGAAGTGCACAATAGTAAAAAACAATCGTTGTGTACAAAGCAATGGAGAGGGAAGCAGTTGAGTAGAAAGTTCAGTGGGTGGAGCATGAATTTAATGTTTAGGTGATGCATCTTTAAGACTGTATTCTATTTATTTAATACATTACATAAAACACTGCTGCAGAATATCTGAATCTTGCAGGGGGAGGGGGAGGGGGGTGGGAAGTGTTTCAAACTGATATGAAACTAGTAGGGAAACCTACAAACAGCAGTTGAACATATGGATATGATGTATGACCATCCAGGGAGGCATGAGACAGCATGGACATAAGAACACTACGAAGTAATCCAGTTTATGCCTAAAGTTCTTTTACTCTCTGAGCATGCAGAGCATAGTAAAAAGAGCAACAACAATATACCCTATGTGCACTTTAGATGTAAAAGGATCATGAAATACAGGTTGTGATGAGTCAATGAAGAAGGGCAGAAATGGATTGCATTCATGCAATTGATGGCTTGTCACTAATGTGATGAGAACCAGTGGAGAGACAGAAAAACCTGAACTGTCAGTGACAATAACTGTGCAAAGCTGAATTTCCGAAATATTATGTGACAAGTTAACAGCAACATAACAAAATGCAGCAGACAAGTGCACACTCTCCGAGACTATCAGAGACCTAATGGTTGAGACGGATTTGGCATAGCTGTTGAGTGATGCACATTTTGGTCATGGCAAGTGTAGCCAAAACAGAGATATATGGTATCAAGTACCACAGATGTCAGTGATAACAGACATCAATTCCATGTTACTGTATAGTCACAGATAATTTACAATATAAATGATATAAAGCACTTCATCTTTAAAATTTATGTGCAGTGTTGACAGGACACCATAAAGAAGATGGAGTCAGATGTGACAACACGTCAAAAGGCATAAAATAATCAGAAATTCTGATTAAGTATAAGGAAAAAAAAAAATTACCCTGAAAGCAGTCAGACTGGAACAAGTTACCCAGGGAGGTTGTGGTTATGTCTGTCCTTAGAAGTATTCAAGACTTGACTGGGCACAAGCTTGGACAACCTGGTCTGTTTTGAGTAGGACTTGGAGTGTAAGTTCTCTGGATGTCCCTCCCAACGAAAATTGTTCTATGGTTCTAATACTGAATATTTTTAATTTCTCTGTGGTAATGCTGTCATGGCTGTGATGATCAAACGAGTTAATAAAACAAGCTTTGTAGAAACAGATGACATCACTTGGCAGAAGGCAGGTATACAAGCTTCAGGGAATGCAAAATCCTTTCTTAGAGCTTGTTTTTAATACACATTTTGGATGATTCATCAGTATTTTTTGTTAGTTTTAATGGTTAGATATTTGTGTTCCATATCGATCAACTCCTTATTGTCCAACCGTACATCGCCAAGGTGGTGAATTAACCATGCACCAGCATATCTGGAAGCAAGAGTACACAGCACATTTTTTATATTTCTCTCCTAAGGTCTTGCTCTTTATGCTGAGCAAAGTTTAAAACTGTTACCCTCGTCCTATCATTACACTCCCTGATAAAGAGTCCTTCCCCATCTTTCCTGTAGGCCCCCTTTAGGGACTGGAAGGCTGCTATAAGGTCTCCCCGGTGCCTTCTCTTCTCCAGGCTGAACAACCCCAACTCTCTCAGCCTGTCTTCACAGGAGATGTGCTTCAGCCCTCTGATCATCTGCATGGCCCTCCTCTGGACTCATTCCAACAGATCCATGTCCTTCTTATGTTGGGGTCTCCAGAGCTGGACACAGTACTCCAGGTGGGGTCTCACCAGAGTGGAGTATAGGGGGAAAATCACCTCCTTTGACCTGCTGGCCATGCTTCTTTTGATGCAGCCCAGGATACGGTTGGCTTTCTGCTCTGCCAGCTCATGTTGAGCTTCTTGTCCACCAACACCCCCAAGTCCCTCTCCTAAAGGCTGCTTTCAATCTGTTCTCTGCCTAGCCTGTATTTTTGCTTGGGACTGACCTGATCCATATGCAGCACCTTGCACTTGGCCTTGTTGAGCTTCATGAAGTTTGCACGGGGCCATCTCTCAAGCCTGTCCAGGACCCTCTGGATGGCATCCTATCCCTACAGTGTGTTGACCGCACCACACAGCTTAGTGTCAGCTGCAAACCTGCTGAGGGTGCTCTCAATCCCACTGTCCAGGTCAGCAATAAAGATGTTAAACAATGCTGGTCCCGGTACTGACTGCTGAGGAACTCCACTTGTTACTGGTCTCCACTTGCACATTGAGCCATTGACAGCAATGGTCCATCCATCAAATCCAATTTAGACACCAGGATGTTGTGCAGGACAGTGTCATTCATTTCAAGTTCCTTTTTNGAGAGTAGGATTTTCTACCTGCCCTCTTAGGATAGCTTTTCTGTTATTGTACTGTTGCAAGTAGAGAAAAGAGGCTGAAGTCAGAGGATAAGAATTTCCCTATTTAAAGAATGAGTATTTTTTTCCTCTGCTGGCTGCTGTGGAGCAGGTAATTGTATTCCTTATCCACAGACCTCTGGTGATGGAAGGGATGGGAGGGGATGGAAAGATGGAAGGGACCTCTGGAGATCATCTAGTCCAATCCCCCTGCCAGAGCAGGGTCACCTAGAGCAGGTTGCACANTTGATCTTTCATCAAATTTTATAAAGCATGACTTTAACAATATCAGTAATCTTGACTATTGTTCTCATTATTATCTTTTTATTACTAATGATCAATCTCATTTATTTTCCTATTACTGTACTGTCTTTTAACTAATTATCAGGGATTTGGTTTTGTTTTGTTCTTGTTTTATATTGTAACAAGACATAACACTTACAGCAGTTCTGATAGCTCTTTTACATGATTGTTGTCAAGTTAGAGGTTTCCAGTCAAAAGAATCCTTTCCCATTACCTGTCTCCAAAAGCATTGTCTTACTGTTCTCTCTTTCCTTAAAAAAATTATTTTCAGACTTTGCAGATCACTTACCCTCCATTTCAGTAGCAGTTGTAGCTCTTTTCTACCTCTATTCCTTTAATGGCCCCTTCTTCCCTCCAAAAGTCTCCAACATCACCACTCACTGATCTTCCTCAGTTCCCTCATTCTGAACTTCACCCTTGTCTTAAGTGGGTGAGTCCTTTTTATGTCCTTTGCCTGCAAGCTTAGTTTTTCTAAACTTCAACAACCTGCTGTAAACTCAGTTAAGCTCAACCCTTTCGGCCATGAGTAGTGATGGTGGCAGTCACTCAGCTTCAGAAGAGACTTCCTGCACCACTTTATTACCTCAGTCATTGTTTGTACTTCTCATGCATACCTCAAAAGACTCTGAACTGTGGGTTTTCCCAAAGCTTTTCTTTTGCTTCTTTCCCTATCTGCACAAAATTCTTGTGTGGCAGTAACTTCTTGCAGCCTTTTTTACTGACTACTGTGGTAATGTGGAAAAGAGCTTGCACAATTCTACACATTGCCGCAGTTCATAACCATAACCTACCCATTTTACAGTGGAAGGAAAAAAGATAGGAAGAAAAACCAGTTCTTGCCTAGTCAGTTGACCACCACATAGTCTGCCACAGGTCAAATCTTTTCTAGTGTCTGTCTCTACATCAGGAAAAGTCCTACTGATGCTTCTTTGTAAGGAGCCTGTGATAACATCAGCCTGCATCTTCCTTTTCTGCTACAAAAGTGTTTTTTATCCATCATTTTTCTTTCAGTTTGCAGATCATTCTTTTTTCTGTTTTCTTACATATCATCTTTATTCTGTTTTAGATCCCACACTATCTCTTTTGTCTCTTCCTTCCTCTCAAACTGAGTAGCTTTCTGTAGTCACTTTTTAAAATTCTCATTGCCATCTCTTGATTCCTTCATTGTACATGGACTTTGACTAATGATTTCAAAGTGTTGCCACCTTGTGAAAATGCATACTCAGATTTCACATTCTTGCAAATTACTAACATTATTCAGTTTGATGTAATGAATATTTGTATGCCTCACACTGATTGATGTGTTCACGGCAAAATTTAGTGATGGATTAGACATAATTGGGACAGATGGACTCCTTCAGCATGTATCTTCACTTCACATATGGTATGAATTCAGATTATGAAAAAATTAATTTATACTGCCATTTATACTGAAAAAAATTATCCTCAAAATAATTTTTAAAAAAGAGAAATGATTTTACTGATTTATAGAATGAAATGTGGAGGAGTAATCCAGATTTTTCTCTAATTTCTTGTCAGAATACTTCTTCCAATAGTTTCATAGTTGAATATTTTTAGTTAGCTTTATCTAACCATGAATGCTCCTCACTTCTGCTGCCTATGCAATACAGATTAATTTCATTATTATATTTAAAAGCAAAATAGATCTATGTTAAGATTGCTAAATTAACTACTAAAATTAGAACATACTTGTTGGTCCAGTCTTCAATTAAATGATTGCATATCAGTCAATTATGTATCAGCAAAGTGCTGAGGCTAGGGAACTTCCTACCAAATGCCAAACTCCATGTCCCAGTAACTGATATTTTAAATTTGCTTAATTAAATAGCTGTATTTACAGAAACTAACAGCATTTTCGTAATAATTTGTGAAATAATCTCAGAAATGGGTAAAAAAACTACAAAAACCAAAGCCTCATATCAGTTATGATAACCAAAGAAAGACTTCTAATTGAAAGACAACATTAGCCATGGGCAACATATCAAATTAATTATAAGCATTGCTGACTGCAGTGGTTCTAATTCTGTATCACACAAGCACAGTTCTATGTGTGGGTTTTCTGACCTTAAAAAAACAAAAGACAAATCAATATACCAAATTGGATTAATATTTAAATAAAAATAGTTTACGTACATTAAAAGATTTGTATAGTTAACATGGTATATCTGTCACATCTCTAAAGTATAACAACTAAAAACTAACCAACTCTGCGGGTGCTTTAACTATACAACATATAAAATTAGATCTTCTGTCAACATGCACTTTTTATATGCAAATATTACACAACATAATTCTCATCTGGTCTGAGAAAACTTAGTAGGTTCTCACTCTTGCTTTTGCCTAGAATGTCAAACCAGGCAGTTGCCAGTTACCATAAGCTCATGTGATGCATGGGTGTTTGGTCTTTGACAGGCTCATGGCTAGAAGGCTCAATTTAGTGTCTCAAAAATGTGGATCTAGGTATTGTTTCAGATATCTTAGGGTGTCTCTTCTCACTCTCCACTTATCAGTCCAGAAGGATATGGGTACCCCAGCTGTGACATACCTGCCAGCTTTGGTTTTAGATAACCCAGGACATCTTAAAATCCAGCAGAAGTCTATATTTAGGTAACTAAATCAAAGACAGTGAGTTCTGTCTATGTCTACATCCACTGTTTTCCTTTTTTCCTGACTGCTTCATCTCTCGTGAAACCCTTTCTTTCAGAGTTTGATGGAATTACTTGAATATGACCAGTGCATCTGAGATGCTATAGATTATCTGAGAAATTCGTATGAAGCTGACAGTTATGCTAAGGAACTATAGAAGACCGTATGAAGCAGCCACAGACGAAACATGGGATATACCACACAGACACTGAAGACTTAATTTCAGGCAGGTTTATTAAATCCTGGTTATATAGCCTTTCTTCTGTGGTACAAATGCAGCCTGGGCTTTGATTCTGTTGCCTAAACACAGGATTTGAAATTTGTCATTTGAAATATTTTAGGATAGTCCGTATCTTTTCAGCTACTCCTCTAGAAAGCCACAGTTATCTCCTAAATCGATATTATATGTCAGCCTTGTAGATGTCTCAGATACCCTAGTATATTTCAAATAACAGTAGATGAGGGGGAGGGGGTGGTAGAGGTAACTTAATTGAGCCACTAGGGAATGGGCTTTTAATTCTTTTAGAGAATAGCTATATGAAAGTTAGGTACTGAAATCCATATTCTAAAGCCCTTATAACAATCTAACCTATTGCATCTGGGAGCTACAATTTTTATCATATAATGTAATCATAATAAAATTCATGCTTGCTTTATACAACCCCACTCTAACTAAAGCAATGTATGTTTTCAGTTTGTAACTCTTATCTAAGTATTTATATTAATATCAATATCGATACAGAATATTTATTTTAGGGATAATAGAAATGATTACTGTGCAAAGCTTTTCAATAATTAAAAAAATATATAGAGAGAGTAAAATTGTAAGTCCTGTCAAATATTTGTAGAAGTATAGGAAGTAACTTCTGAATATAAATGAGAAAAAAAATGTGTCATTCTCTGTCCAACAATTTTATTGAGATACATGTTTTAATATTCATGTTGAAAGATTATTATTGTTCATCTCGTACAATCTTTAAAATAGTCTATGATTTCCAGTTGGTAGATTTTACAGCACAGATACTTTTCTTTACACTGTAACCAGGAGGTCAATACCAAAAACGTGATCTGACTTTGAAGCAGAATGAAGTGAAGCGTGAAAAGGACTTTCACAATGATAAGGGAAAAGATACGGGGGTTTATTGTTAGTACTAGATATCTTTTCTTTTATCAGTTTTCTTTTCTAAATTCATGGATGTAGACTGAGAACCTAGGTATAGTAGAGAAGGATGTAGATGTTATGCATTTAAAAAAGCCCCCTGGTTTCTGCATTTTAGTAGAGGCATGTCACAGGGCTGTCTAGTTTTGATGTGTTTTAATGTATTTTGAATAAATAATAGGTTTGGGGTTGTAAAATTGTGAGTGTTGTGCTGGGTGCATTAAGAGAATCTGTTTATATTAGGCATATGCAACCACAGTGAATTAGACTGCATCTTCGTTGTATATCGAAATCATCCTATGAGATTCATTTAAGTAGTAAGCTTTGAAAAGCATTTAGGAAGATGCTTCACAGTAGCTCTTGTATTTAGGTATGGATTTTAATATTATAAACTACTTCACATAGAAAAGTTTTTAGATTCCTTTTTTGAAGTTTCTAAAATATTACCAGTCACACGGATATTGTTTTGTTTATACAGGGAGGTAAAACCACAACTCATTTTCAGATTAAACTCCAGTGACATTCTAAACTGCTAACAAACCTTCTTTCTTCTGTAGCCCAGGCCTCACCTACCTTGAATTTGATCCTTGAAAGTTATAAGACATACACTTATAGAGAAAGTTAACTGCTTGGGTAAGCCTGTGCTTTTGAGTGGAATCGTAGTAAAGCACAGAGGTCTCAGCAGTGGTGATTTCAGGTAGGATGTCAATATTGTTACCCAGGAAGCAGAACTCATCTGATCTATATGCTTCTCAGTCTCAACAGATTTTCCCTGTAAAAGAAAACTCCATAGTTCATAATGGGTAATCTGGCCTAATCCTTTCCTTTTGAAGATGGATTTCTGAAGAACGAGCTACAAAGACGTCAAAGGAAGAAGGGGTCATGGGCCCTTTGGCCCCTACTCAAAGGTCTGTTTAGACTGACTTTGCTCCATAGTCTAGGAAAGAGATCATCTCCCTCTGTAGAGTGTTTAGTTCATAGCCTTTCATAATTTAAGTGGACTAGTTCTCTGGTGGTGCTTAAGTTTCCTAAACAGTCAATAAAGAGAGAGAGGTCAAGATTGTACTCTGAAAGCCAATAGAGGATTGTAGATTTCTCCTGCACTTTACAAGGAAACTCAGAGCATACCTGAAATCACCATCAATTTACATGCCCAAAGCATAAAATTGCAGAATCACAGAATAGTTGAGGATGGAAGGCACTTCTTGAGATCACCTAGTCCAAAACCCCTGCTCAAACACTGTTAGCTAAAGCTGGTTACACCATGGACCTCCATGGCCTGCAGGGGGACAACCTGCCTCACCATGGTCTTCACCACAGGCTGCAGGGGAATCTCTGCTTTGGCTCCTCGAGCACCACTTCCCCCTCCTTCTTCACTGACCTTGGTGTCTGCAGAGTTTTTCTCTCACATATTCTCACTTGTCTCTCCCAGCTGCTGTTGCACAGCAGGTTTGTTACCCTTTCTTTAATATGTTATCACAGAGGCGCTACTACCGTCACTGGTTGGCTCAGTTTTGGCCAGTGGCAGGTCTGTCTTGGACCCAGCTGGAGCTTGCTCCGTCTGACATGGGGGCAGCTTCTGGTGCCTTCTCACAGAAACTACCCCTGCAGCACCCTTGCTACCAAAACCTTGCCACAAAACCAAATACAGTAAGCTTGCTAAGGACGGTCTCTTGTATGATTGTCCAGGTAATTAATAAAGATTCCAAACAGTATTGGACACAGTGCTGACCCCGAGACACCTTGCTGTTGATTGGCCTCCAATTGGATGTCATGTCAGCAAACACAACTTCTGAGCCTTACAGTTCACTCAGTTTTCAATTCACCTCACTGTCCTCTTATGTAGCTGATACTTAATCAACTTGCCTATGACAATCTTTAGGGACATAGTGTCAAAAGCATTATTAAAGTTGAGACAGACAACATCCACTGCTCTCCCTCATCCACCACACCATTCATTTCACCATATTTGTTAAACATGACTCCAGGTTTAGTGTTACAGTTCAGTGAAAGAGAGAGCCTAGACGTGCAGTTGGCATGCGTCTGGAATTAGGCAGCCAAAGGAAAGTTAGGGCAGCCAAGAGATCTATACTGAGAAGAAGACTGAGACATAGGAATCTCAGTCCCAGACTGAGCTGTAAAGTAAGATTAGGGTTATGATTAGGGTGCAGCAAAAGACAGAGCCTGGATGTGCTTTTGCTGTGGTGCTAGAATTGTGTGGCCAGAGGAAAGTTAGGGCAGCCAAGAGATGCATGCTGAGAAGTTTGTGGTGTGGGCCAGAGGTGATTCCACCTTCATAAATCAAAGTTGACTACTCCTGATCAACTTCTTGTCCTTCATGGGTCTTGAAATTGTTCACAATACCATTGTTCCATCCCTTTTCCCCGGGACTAAGGTGAAACTGACCAGCCTGCAGGTCCCTGTGTCCTCTTTCTTGCTCTTCTTGTTGATAGGAGTGATATTTTTCCTCTTCCGGGAATCTCCCCCAGTTGCAACAGTCTTTTAAAGATGATAGACAGTACCCTCACAGTGACATCAGCCAGGTTCCTCCATTAAACCCATGCTTTTGTTTCCTTTTTCTTCATATGCTTTCTGATAGGTAAGCTTTCATTCTTTCCTCTACTCTTACATAACCCTTCAAATTTTATCATCTTGAGGTATTTTCCATAAATTTAATGTTCTGTAAATATCTTCTACATCTTTCTCAGGACCATAAACAGAAGCCATGAAAAACCAAAGAAAGAAGCCTAACTCTAACACTGAAGAGAGAATGTGAAGTTATATATAGGAAAGATGACAGATGATAACTTGATAATGGTTTTGGTAAAATTTGTACTATTTATCAAAAAAAAAAAATCTGGACCTCAGTCGTCTTGTGTATAAAATATTCACGTTGCAGTTAAAAAGAAAAAACATGTCTAAACACAGTATAACTGTTGTTAGTATTTTCAGAAGAAAAAAGAGAAGAAAAGAAAAAAGAAAAGAAAAGAAAAGAAAAGAAAAGAAAAGAAAAGAAAAGAAAAGAAAAGAAAAGAAAAGAAAAGAAAAGAAAAAAGAAAAAAGAAAAAGAAAAGCAAAGAAAAGAAAAGAAAAGAAAAGAAAAGAAAAGAAAAGAAAAGAAAAGAAAAGAAAAGAAAAGAAAAGAAAAGAAAAGAAAAGAAAAGAAAAGTGGAGTTCAGCCTGACCTGGGAGCATCAAGTATGCAAAGCCAAACAAAAAATAAATGCAAATTTTTTTTTTAATAACCCAAACTTAATTAACCAATGATGTCTTGGCTCATTTATGTTGTTTCAAACTTATAGCTGTCTATGCAGACTTTGTACTGTATGTTGCTGAGCATATTCTAATTATATTCATATTCATATTCATAATATTCTAAGGTAAAGGAAGGAGCTAAGCAGCATTTTATTTTGCGAATGTATGTCAGCAACTATTACAACCAAAAAACCAGCAGGAAATTATGGTTTTTACAAAATAGGTCATGTGAGATGCTGAAAGGTGATACTTTGTTAGTATGATTTAGCAGGATATGTTGTGTTGAGAAAACCCAAGTTTAAATTAACCTCTTGGACCATCAGAAGCATTTCTGGTAGTTAAATCTTAATTCTGTGAATGAGTTTACAAAGTTAACTGTTTCATTTAGACATGTCTCCCCCTGGCTTTGGAGGCAAAATTTTAATACTGGTTTGAGAAAAGAATGGAGGAAAATGCATAGTGAATGAAACTTCGTTTAAACTTAATCTGGATTCACTAGTACTGCAACTATAAACCTATTATTTTTAAGGGGTTACTCATGCACCATTTATTTCTGGGTGATAAATTATTGTGTCCCCAGAGAATAATCAGTGAATAGAGAAAGGTTAGAGAAGTAACATTAACGCCTGCCTAGGACTATGCTGATTTATTTAAAAAAAAAATAAAATAGTGGGAACTATAGGGAAGGAAGCTACTAAGCTGTATAACTTGATTAGGTAAAAAGAGCATTAAATGTGAAAATCCTAAACTCTTTAGCTTTGCTCTTCTGCATATAAATTAGAGATTAGGTAGGAGCAATATGAGCAGTCCCTTTGTAATACATAGGTCTAATTACAATAAATTTTGAAAAGTCTGAGTGTGTAATATGCACAAAGTAGATTAAGCGTACATGGGAATTATAAAATGTCTAGGCTTCTTTAAAGCTTCTGATGCAACAGATAAAGCTAGTTTTTTTTTTTTTTTTATGGGACACGTATGAATATGCTTGGAGCTTGTTCTTTCTTGCTTTTGTAGCAAGTGTATGAAGTTTAATTAGTAAGAACAAGCTGAAAATGGAAAGAGAAAGGAATGAGAAAAGGACAAAGTCCAGACTAAATAGAATCCATGCAGTAATTTAAATTGAGATCTTTACCTAAGTGGCCGAACAACACTGGTTCTACAGTCAGTACTGACTGATCTCAAATTAGTTGAGTACGAAATATAACTCCTTCTTCTCCCAGTGAGCACTATACTTTAGTCCTAAATATGTATTATTCAGCTTTATCAAATATCACATCACTTTGTGATATGCCAGTGTAAAGAAAAAGTATGGAGTCGTGTTGTCCCTCCCCATAGCTGCATGGGAAGAAGAAGGCAACTTTTATCATTACGGTCCATTTACTGGTTTCTCTTTGTACCCAAGCTCAGTGAACCCTCCTGGCTTTCTATGCAATCGTCACAGTTTATAATTGAATCTGAGCTGGTGGCTTCAGAGGCAGGGACAAGGTCCTTGCTCTGATTGTGTTAATGAACAATCTGATGATCCCTTTTTTTCTTTATATCTGCAGATCCACAATATAAATTATTGTACTGGGCTAAGTGAAAAGATTCAAGAGAAGTAACAACGTAGCAAAAGTGAAACTGATCTTCAGCTTTATCTATAACATATTCAGGAGCAAATTTGGAGCCGATCTTGACTTAATCTTTAACAGATATATGTAGGAAATGTTGAGCTGAAAGCTACTAATAATCTACTATTGTTACAATTATAATCAAAGGAACACTTAGGTATGTTAAATTTTAGTCTATATTACGAAATAATAATGGGCGATATTGCCACGGGGAAGACAAAATAGAGAAGACCCATGACACGTGCTTGGTCATGTTTGCTCCGTGAAAGTATTGTGGTTCCAAGCAATAAATATGAAAAGAGTATAAATCCATTTTGCAAAAATGAATAATACAATTTAAGAAATTTTGTGATGTACAATATATAGGACCTGATGTGGTAAAGAAAATAATACATAGGAAACAGGTTCACTTCACAGCAGTCATTTAAAGTGAAGTGCAAAAAGTATAAGAAACATTTCATGAATCAAGAGGTCAGTAAAGAAGGCTGTAATCTCTTTAATACACTATAAAGACAAGTTAGTGATAAAAGAATGAGACAACAATTTCACATGGATATAAGAACGTATGCTATTCTTATATGCATGTAATTTATGGGTGAGTGTGTGCTACAGATCATCAGTATAAGTCAGGCTCCAGAAGACAGGACTTCCGGCCCATTGCTACAGAATCTTAGCTCTTCATCTCAGCGCAGCAGCTCAGGTTTGTAGCATGACTGTTCCTAGTTCATTTGCTGAATGTGATCCAAGAGCTCTCACTTATTCACTGGAACACTGGGTAATTCAGGTTGGAAGTGATCTCAGGAAGCCTCTCATCCAACCTCAGCTTGAAGCAGGGGCAGCTGTGAGGTCAGACCAGGTTGCTAGGGCTTTATCCACTTGGATCTTGAAAACCTCTGAAGACAGAAACTGAAGATATTCACAGGAGATTGGCCAAGAAATAATACGTTTCTTGAGAGAGGAAGAAACCATGCAGCTGGCAATTTGGATTAGGCCAAAGAAAGTGATCAGAAAATGTACATATCTGAAGACATTCAATGTAGGTGTTGTAAAGACTCATCAGAGGCCACTGAATTAGAGATCTGGAGAAGATATGAAGACAAACGTGTTATTATTTTCTTAGTCATAGGAACTAATTTTACAATGATGGAAACAAAACCATTAAATCTTTTGAAAAGCTAATAAGCAACAGAACTTAAAAAAATGCCTTTTAATCAGCAGTAAGAATATTATTAAGATTCAAAAAAAAAAATTTTGCATCTATAATTGCACGAGAAAATAATGTCCAGCATTGTTACAATATTTTGAAACAACATATATAGCTATTTTGTAAATGTCATTATGTGCTATATAATGTTCAAGGCAGTGACGACAATTTATCTAGTAGTATAGTTGCTAATTACTCATGACTAGGTTGATTTACACCTGTCTTTTAACTATCATCAAACCCATTTTAATTTCTGTTAGCATTTCTATGGTGCTATTTTAAATAAGGTACCACACTTCAATCTGCAGACTCCACTCTAATTCTAATCATTGCATCTACATTAAAAAAAGGGAAGAGTTATTGGTCTTAAAAAGTGTCCGCAGTGTAAATCAGTCTTTCAAGCTACTATCTATATGATAAAACTTCAACAAACACACTAAATGCAGTATGTTGAGTATTTTACGGAGCTTAGTAACACATATCCTATGGCTCAGACCCATCCTTCTTAAACTGATAAATAAAGAGAACTGATACATAAATGCAGCATATCTCTATCTCTAATATATTTATTAGCTATCTATAAATCACTCAACATTTATATACAGTGCTGCTTTGCTATCAGGTTAAGTATTGTAACCGTGACATCCAGAACAAAACCCTGAAAGATAAGGAAAAACCACTTAAGGAATCAAAAAAGAAAAACTATAAAGCAGTACCATGGTGAGGAGTCTACTATCCCTTTGAACTGTATCATCACAATCAAGCTGAACCTTGTTTTCTTCAGCAACAAAAGTCACTTTTAAAAATTTTATTATTTTTTCTGCAAGTTATGTAATAGGGTATTACTGTGACATTAAGATCAGTTCAGCAAATGTACCTTTGAAAGTATTGATAAAAAATTAACATCTGAATTTAATGCAAACAAAAGATCAAAGAGATCTGAAAAATTAGGCTATTTTTTTCATTGAGATACCAACATATTTCTAGCAAGTTCAAGGCGTAAAACTGATAACATGAAAAATGAGCAAATATTCACAGACAGAAGTTGTACATGATAATCCATGCAAGGGTATTTATCTCTTAATAGGAAAAACTTAGAGGGTAAAAAAGCCTTGAAAATATTCCAACCATGCCTAATAATGATAACTGGAAAGTAGCTGATTTTGTTAATCTGTTAAAATGACAGTAATGTTCTGTGTCAACAAATGATTAAAGACTAGATCTAGCCAAGTACATAAATTACATAAATTTAGGACTTAGGTGGAACTGAGGCGTCTCAGAACAATGAGATTGAAAAATCCGTTTATTATCAGCCAACACTGGAGAAAACTGAACTCAGCAATGACATGACTCCTAACAATAGATGCCTAGTACCATTTGATGCCCTAGAAACTCTTGCATAGAGCCAGAAAGGCATGACCCAGCATTCATAAGAAACTGGCACTGCTCCAGAGCAGCAACTTGATAGCCAGGTAGGAAATCACAGAGCATCTCAAATAACACTGACACTAATGTCTAAACAACGTGATCAAGCCCATATGGCCCACGCTGTATATGTTTTAACCAGGTTGGAGGTTATACCTAGATCACTAAATGTAAGTACTGACAGGGGAGTTTGGTGTCTAAGCTCCCATTAAAGTCAGTGGAAATCTAGGATACAGTTCAGTAGGTCATACATAAGCATCTGATACCATTTGAGATGCCCCAGGATATTTCTCCTGCCATTCACTTGCTTCTTCAAAAGCATAAGCATCTTCTGAGGTCCCTTCTTATATATACAAGCCCTATGAAGATGTCTCAGAAACCATGGGCAACATCTCATATAACAGTGGGTACCTGAGTGCCTACTGAATCCCTGAGGAATCTGGAGAGTTATTTGGCTGACCAAAGGCAGATATCTTTCTTAGTGTGAGCTAATAAGCTCTTCTGACCCTATTGCCTGGACTTCTGGATGAAATCCCTGAATATTGCTGATTGTGGTAGGAATCACAGAATCACAAAATCACAGAATGATAGGGGTTGGATGGGACCTCTGGAGATCATCTAGTCCAACCCCCCTGCCAGAGCAGGGTCACCTAGAGCAGGTTGCACAGGAATGCATCCAGGTGGGTTTTGAATGTCTCCAGAAACGGAGACTCTACCATGTCTCTGGGCAACGTGTTCCAGTGCTCTATCACCCTCAGAGTAAAGCAGTTCCTCCTCAAGTTTAGGTGGAACTTCCTATGCTCAAGTTTGTGCCCATTACCCCTTGTCCTGTCACTGGACACAACTGAAAAGAGCCTGGCCCCATCCTCCTGACACCCACCCTTCAAGTATTTATAAGCATTGATAAGATTCCCCCCCAGTCTTTTTTTTTCCAGACTGAAAAGACCCAAGTCCCTCAGCCTTTCTTCATAAGAGAGATGTTCCAGTCCCCTAAACCGCGCATAACCTTGTGCTTTTTGTATTATACAAACTGTTTAAATATTGATCTTTCATCAAATTTTTAGTCTCCTAATGATCTTGGTAGCCCTTTGTTGTACCCTCTTCAGGAGTTNGCCCTAGGTGGTTTAGCAATCAACTATATTTAGGATTCAAAATCCCTGTATTTATGATTCAAAAATTCTTCAGTTTGTTTTTTTTTTTTAATCATGACATCAGGTGTCACTCACATTTCAATCATAGTGGTTTATTTAAAACAATAACCTTAATATTTGATTATAGAATGGGTTAAGTAAGAGGTGCTGTCTACTCTTTGTGCAGATATGTCTCTGTATTTTAGTATGCACAGATGAATTTGCTAAACTTAAAAAGGATCATTACTGAATCATCAATGATCAGGGAACTCATAGTGATGTAAAGAGATTCATATCTCAGGACTCATAGGTGTTTTTTTGTTGTTGGTTAGGGATTTGGTTTTAATCCATTGACAATTTAAGGCAGCATAAAAATAATACTAGGAATAGCAGCCAGAAATGCAGTCTAGAATCAAGAAAAGGGTGAGCTTTGGGACTTCAGTCTAAATCTCATTAGGCATAGGCGCTTTTTAACACAGTGTTCAGAGTATTGATTCCAATTAGTTTCAAACCTTGAGTTGATTTTGTATGAGAAATAATAAACCACTGAATTAAAAAAAAAAAATTGACGTAATTAAATATTGCTGAATTTTATGTTACTTCTAACACTTTTTTGCTACTGCACATTTCTTAATAGATATTTCCCAGCTGCTACCTTTGTGCTGTTTCTCTACCAGTAAGATGGAGATTAGAGTCCTCGTTAATCAAAGCCTAGTTGCAAGGCTTCCATTAACTGGCGCATATAGGCCATAGATGTGGACTGCATAACTTACAATTAATAAATATCACGGATTTGTTACTCCTTTTAGCAGAGGTTATCCTTAGTTCTGCACATTGAGTTAAAAATCTCAAGGGTTTAAGTGTTAGAAACAGCACAAAATAAATGAAAATTGCTGCACGGTTTCAAGAACAGCAAACCCAAATTAGTTTAATTTGCATGATCATTAAAAGAATGAATAAAGCTATGGGTTAATTAATAGAAAAACAGATAATGCAAAGTAGGGGGCATAAATAATGAAAAAAAAAGGAAAAAAACCCAAGAATAGAATAACACATAGTAAATGTATGTGATACAGAACACACGTTCAGAGGACTCTGAACTTAACATCCTGTGAATAACCAGTCAAGGAATTTATAGTGAGTGCCCAAATATAATTTCTTTAACTTTAGGATGACAAGGGAAGAAATTAGTAAAATAAAGTTTTACAGTATCTTAAAGAAAATTCAGAGATCAAAATTAGTGAAATATTATATACTGGGGAAATAAAGCAAAAATCTTGTGATCTGGTGCTGGTTTTCACACAAGTAGATCACAATGTGTTAAATAATTCACATGCAAAAGACTAACTTCATATATTAACACAATCCAGTTTTTCTATTTCTTCTAGAATATCTTACATTTTAGGGCTGCATTTAACATAGTGAATATTAATAAAACATAGGAAATTAGAACATACATACGCAAGCTGGAAATTGCTCTTGTTTTTGTTTGTGTCTGATATAAAGATGAGTCCAGTGTCAGCACTTAACAAATCAAGATGATTACTTTCGTGGGAAGTGCTGTGAGATTTTTAATGACTATGGCTGATTAGAGCCTGAAATGACGGATCATGAAAAGAGCAGAGTCTTTAAATTAGGTGGTTAGCATTTTGAGTCAGAAAAAAAAGACAGAGAAAAACATGCACATATTTTATTGAACCTAAGCTAGCCCAGCTCTGAAGTAAACACATTGAAAGAATAAAGATCTGCTGACTGTGTGATTCTGGTTCCCTTTCCTACAATATGCAGTACATTATTTTTCACATACACTATCACAGACTGTCTTTTAAACTAACAAAAGACGAAGCTGTATATCAGATCTTATTATTTACCTCTAGTGCTAAGATATCACAGGAAAAAAAATTACACCAAATTCATACAATAAACGTTTTGTATATTTTTAATGTTGTTTTGTGGGTAAATATGCATACTACATACATATAGTCAACAGTGAATAACGTATAACACTAAATGCTGTATTTATAGGCAAAAAAACCCCATCAACAAAACAAAACAAAACAAAACAAAAAACAAAAAAACCCAAACAAGCAAGCAAGTAGTAATTTTGTCCAAGTAGAACCTTAATCTCTGGTTAAAACCCCCTATCTTTCTTTCTATATGTTTAATTCCTAGAAAGTATTACAAAATATTTTTCAGCGAAGAGTACGCACCATGAATTATGTTATTGACCAGGAATTCACTCTGCACTTTTTATTTGATTGTGGTTCTCAGTGTAATTATTTGTAAAGCAAACACTAGGAATACTTAGGAAGTAGTTAAAATTATACATCCCTAGAGAAAAAAAAAAAATCATCAATTTATGAGGTTTTTTGTTTAAAAAAAGAACGAATACAAACCCCCCCCCAAAAACCCAAGCAAAACTCAAAAAACCTAACCTCCAAAAAAACCCCCAAAACCCAAAAGATTTGAAAACAGGTGATTCTTAGAGAAGCTGTTGTAAGGATTGGCCTAAAACAGTCTTAGAATGGGTAAATCAGTAAATTGAGAAAACAAAACAAACAATGCAAAACCCTTTATTGAACTATTTGGTTATTGAGGCACTGTATCTACTTGAGGTTTCAGGGAGAAGCTTTTCTGAATAGGTCTAATCAGTGGCTCTGCTGCCACTGCTAAGCTGACTGTCTCCGTCCTGAGCCTGTGTAACATTCGGGACAGTGCTATTTTGATGACTGCGTCGACAAGGGAATGCAACTAACAAGGTGTGCTCAGACTATGCCTACCACTCAAGCTGGACTGAATGTAATTATAAACAATGCCATCAATTGGAACCAAAAACTGAATGCCTAAAAGAAAAATGCAAATTCCGACGCAATATTCTTGTTTTGGAAAGGTACATAAATGAGGCCTTGAAAAAAGTACCAAACAGAAAAATATGCTCCAAACACATCATTCTTCAAGACAGACTTGTCCATGCTGCACCTTTGAGTCTTGTAATTAAAGGAAAATCATATGGCAACTAGAATGTTCTTTTCCTATTATGGTAAAACATTTGTTCTTCTACATGGCATATGGCTAACATGCTGATAACTGACCTCAGGATTCAATAGTCATTTATATGTACACTAGCAATACTTATAGCTTTATAACAAAATATGCGACAGGTGCAAGGTACATACATATCTGGCACAACAAAGGCTTGCCATCTGTTGGTATAGGTTTTGGAACTTACAGCTATTTTAATCTAGTGATTTAAATAAAAGATATGAAAGAGGAATATTAACTGCAACAGGATTTTTACACTTTTAATTTTTCCTTCCAAATTTATCATAAATAACCATTTTATTTCTTGTATAAATACAACATATATTTTACATCTACAGTGATTTTACCTGCAATATTCAAAGACTTGTTTACTTGATCTAGAGGCAGAAAATGGAAATAGATAGTCTTTAGAATAGTTACTTTAGAAAAATAATAAATTTAGACTCACAAGAATTATTGTTTATCCCTTATTATGAGACACTACTACTCCATTAGATTCCGATACAAACAAACTTCATAAACAATAATAATGCCACATTAAATCTATTAAGAAATGTTTATGTAGCAAAATTAATAGCAGCAGAAATTATGTGATCTTAGTTCCATCTTGACACTTTTATCTTTAACTGTTGAAAACGTGCATAGATATGGCTCCTGTGGAATCAAAGGAGTGACTGATGGCTACTCAGTGTAAGAATGGTACACATTCAGAAGGAGTAGGAACTACAGGCAAAGAATTCTTCCGTCTTTAATATAATTCGCTATTGCTAAGTATTCATTGTATATTCAGTGCACATATTCTTTACTGGGGAGCTCTTTCCTGGGAAACATCAGGGTGTACAATCCTTAATCTATCAGCCTTCTAGTCCTACTCTCTCATCATCCCGAGGCCTGTTAGAATAGAGGCTTGGAGATCTACTTAGAGTATGCCTTCTCTCCCTCACAGTCTACCTGCCTATTTTCTTAGACAGAAGAAAGGTGTGAAGCTAGGTTGTTGTCCTTTTTGGATGCAGACCTTTTCTCTGTCTTGCCTACTGGAGGTTTGGTTTTTTTTTTTACTTTATATAAAATGCCTGAATGATCAGTAAGAGAGAAGACCTGCAAATAAGAACTATATTCTGTGACAAACTGTAGGATGCCCTCCTGAGAAGAAGATACATGTATACTGCATCTGCAAAATGAAATGGAGTGAGTCTGCAAGTGGATTAATGATTGAAGATTGGTAACGGTATTAATTGTCAGCATACTCCTGGATATTTTTTCCATACATTACACTGGGCACTCTCTGGGATCCTTCTGAGCACAGTTTGTGGGATAACAGTACCAGAGACATTCTTTGTACATATGTACAAAGTTATTTTACATTTGGCTCCAACCATTTTTCACAGTTTCAATGCTATCATGTTGAGAGAGCTCACATGGCTGGAGTGCTACCATGGATGTATACAGGCTCTTTAGGACAGGCAGGAAAAGAAGGCAAGGCGGGAGAGTCACCCAGTATGTGAGCAGTAGCAGGAATGTATGGAGCTCTGCCCAGGGGTGGGTGATGAACTAGCTGGGAATTTGTGGGTTGGAGTTAATGGGCAGACCACAGTGGGCCATGTTGTGGTGTGTGTCACTACAGACCGCTTGATCAGGAAGAAGTAGATGAGGCCTTCTTCAGACAACTGGAACAAGGCTCATGTTCTTCAGGCACTGGTCCTCGTGGGGGACATCAACTATGTCAGTATCTGCTGGATGGACAGTACAGCAAGGCACAAGCAATCCAGGATGTTCCTATAGTGCTTGACCACAACTTCCTGACACGGGTGATTGAGGACCAATGAGGACAGATGCTCTCTGGACTTATAAACAAGGAAGGACTGGTCAGGGATCTGTAGGCTGAGTCCATAGTAGAGATATCCAGTACATAATATACACATATGGTCTAAAACTGTTAAGTATGTGCCTAAAAAGCCCTCCATTTAATATTTTTTAATTAAAAAAGCAACTTACAGCTACAATAATAAAATAAATCCACTGGCAAATCAACAGTTGAGTATTTTAATAAGGTGTACACCTAATTTAGAAGAATGCTTTGTGGTATGATTATATATCAGCTACATGTATTTCCTCAAAATAAATCTCTTAAAAAAAATCAGTTTAATTCTACCTGAAATTAAGATTAAATTTGCCAAATGGCTTCCTCCAAAACAAATAAACTGAATGAAGAGGTATACAGTTGAGGTATATGGGTGGGTTTCTAACATATTTATTGGCGATTTCAGAGATGATTCTCAAAATTCAGTCCTGTTCTGACAGGAATTTGAAACTATATCTCCTACTGGTGTTCCAGATATGCCTAGACTGACTAGCATTCTTGATCCTGTCTTTACTGTAATTAAATAAACTCTCACTAAATCAAGGACTGTAATCCTTGCTGTTTCCCATATAGCTAAATAACACAGCAACCTGGACAATCATCTTTCTTTAAGTGGGACACACATAAAATTACAGAATGCTTGATCTTAAGCCTCCTCCAGGAAGTATATGATGCCCCAGTAACAGCATGCTGAAACACAGAATAGTTGATGAGGTTGGAAGGCACTCTGGAATCTACAATCCAGCTCCCATGCTCAAAGCAGGGTCGGCTAGAGTGGGTTGCTAAAAGCTATGTCCAGTCAGACATGGATGGAGACTCCACAACCACCTTGGGCAACCTGCTCCAGTGTTTGACTACTGTTCCGATTAAAAAGATTTTTATGTTTAAATGAAATTTCCTGTATTTCAGCTGGTATTCATTGCCTCTTGTCCTGTCACTGGAGATCATTGGATATCTCAGAAAAATCTGACTCCATCTCCATCTTCTTTACTTTCCCGCACCCCTCAGGTGATGAAATATTGGAACAGGTTACCCAGAGAAGTTGTGGATGCCCCATCACTGTAAGTGTTCAGTGTCAGTTTGGACTTGGCTTTGAGCAACCTGATCTAGTGAAGGATGTCCCTGTCGGTGGCAAAGGGGTTGGACTAGATGGTCTTTAGAGGTTCCTTCCAATTCAAACCATTTTATGGTTCTATAATTTATGCACATTGATTAGATACTTTTGATTTGAATTACAGTAAGTGAAGAGATGGATGAGATCTATTGCAAACAGAGCATCCAAGCTTACAATATTCTTTCCTAAAATGAAAGAAAATAGGAGTAAATGTCAATGTTTGCCTGTAAGCCTGAATTGACAGCAAGATGGCAAAAGATGGACAACTGTTGTAAGAAAAGAATCCAACATCGATCAATATCATGAGTTAGTCTTCTTCAACTTGACAAGAGTGAAAACATGAATAACAAATGATCCCGATGAAGATGCCACAAAACTGCATTTTACAAAGCCATTTCTAAAGATTTTTCCCAGTTAAATATTCACTGACACTAATTGATATTTAAAATAAATTTGGAAAATAAAATCAGGAAAACATATATTTTAACACTAACTACAGAAATCTTGAAACAGCATATAGTCAGACCCATTGTGGAATAATGATTCAATTAATATCAAGACCATTCTTTAAACAGTTATTAGACTTTTAGAATCTCTTCCTTAAATATCAATCACAGCACAGATACTCAATAATTAATATATACATATGACCTATAAAATATATGTCTGGCCACCCCTCCATTTAATATTTTTGATTAGAAAAGCAAGCTATGTTTAAAATAATTAATAAAAATAAAATTAACCACAGGTATATCTTTAGGAGACCTATATACCAGAAAGGACTTTCTGTAATTCCACTGTTGTAGTATAATGTTAACTTTTAATGATGCATTGCCACATGGCATGTGATAGGGAAATGTCAAGGTCGGTCACATGTAAGAAAGTGAGCTTTCCAACTGTTAACTTAAAACCAGTGTATCAAGTAAAATAAAACAAGTAAATATTCTATAAAGATTCTTAAAGACCCTATTGAAAAAGGAAAATAACCTCTAATAATATTATTTTTAATATGACTTTGTATGTTTTAAAAATAGGATTAATTTTAAAGAGCAATAGATGTATCCTTCTGAATCTGAGCTGGCTACTGAATACAACCTCTGTAACCTAGACACTCTTTTTCTTTTTAATGTTGGCTAACAGTAAATTCAAGGAGAATGAGCATTTCAAACAAAATGAAGCAGAAAGCACTAACAGACCTTGCCTAACCCCCAGGGCTCGCCTCACCCTGCTCATGGCCCAGGACCCCGTGCCAGCCCCCTGGGGCTGTCAGCACCTTCCCCCGTGACATGGCAGAATGGCTGGTCTCCATCTCCCCACAGTCCTGCCCTGTCCTGCCCTGCCCAGCCATAGGCCCCGCTGAGCGAGGCCCACTTATGGGCCCGTGTCCCAGCCTGGCTTCAGCCTATCCCCATCCCCAGGGAGGTTCCCGATGCCTGGGCCTGGGGCTGCCCTGGTACTCCCAGCTGCCCTGTTCCTAGCTGGGGTGGTGGGCTGAGCCCCTGCTGGCAGGCCTTGCCCTGACAGACCCCATGGGGAGCACCCTGATGCTCCCAGTATCCCAGGCCACAGGGAGCCTCCATCCCTTGCAGTGTCCCGACCTTTCAGTGAAATACTTCAGGGAGCCCCCCCTGGTCTGGGGGCTCAGAAAGTCTTCAGTTTCACTTTATTGCACAAACTGTTTTATGATGGGGGTCACTGGCTTTGGGGTAGGCCTGACAAGATACCTCCTTTGCTGGGAGAGTCTCAGTCCAGCAGGCTCTGTTGGCTGCAAGTACGCCAAACACCAGGTATGGTCAATAAAGACAGTTCCACTGCTATGTTTAGCAAGATTTATACAAACCTAATCCTCAGTAAAATTGTACGCTACTTTGATTAAAACTTGAGTGAAATGGAAAAAAAAAAAAAGAATACCTTTTGTAGTTAAATCTCATAAGAAGCAATTCTGAAGAATGGAAAAGTTCAAACGCTGTTTTGAAGAGCCAGAGGAAGAGCTACAGATGTTTTAAAATCCTTTGTTCCTGGATGTGGTGAACAAAGAAATGCCAAGAATTATTAATAGAACAGAGCAGAAAATTATTCGTATGCCCTAAAAAAGTTTTCTAGGATTCATGATTTCCCATTACACAATGAAATTAAGTATCAATGTCTGAACTATTTTTTGTGTGCATTTGCGAAACAAATTGTGAAAACAAAATAAGAAAGAGCCTTTGAAATTTTGATTATCTTCTGTTGGCAGTCATCTACATTTTTTCTTTCAAAGAAATGAGTAGAGCTTATTCTTTTTACCTAGTGATGATAGGACACACTTTTTATTTAACAGTTAATTGGTCAGAATTCTCATTTGAATGAGGGAGACACAGGTCACGTAAGAATAGATCGTTTAATACGTTACACACATGGAAATGTTCTGACTGGAGACAGAGAAGACACGACACATTAGCTACTCACTACAGAGTACCAAACAGTTTAAAGAAAACAGGAAAGTGATGAATTTGGAAGCAAATCTCTTGCATCTTGAGTGCAAAACTAAATAGCATCTAACAGGGGAAGAGGAACTCAGGGAAGCAATTGGTGGGTCACTATGAAAGTTTCTGTTTCTCTTCCACATAATACATGTAAACACTCGAAGAAATCTTTTGTTGGTTTTGAATTTACAAATCATGTTTAATACTCTCACTGAATCAAGCAAATCAAGTCATGTGCTGGCCAGGTACTCTCTCCTTTGGCGAGAGAAGTGGGATGCTGCTAGTTACTTCTCCCTCCTTTCCCCTCTTTCTCTCTCCCCCACACACATTCTGCTTGTTGCAGTGGAGATGTATTGGTCTATGGATTTTGGCATAAAGGACTGACTGCTTCTTTTCTTCAATGGTCTTGGGTGCTTTACTTTTTTATATCAACCACTTGTAAGCTTGTGTACCACAGTAAATATGAGTTAGCCAGTACTGTTAAGAGGCGATAGCCTTTGTATGTACCTAACAGTGCAGCATCTGAGGGCTGGTCTCCATTTGACTTGATTCTGAGCTGGTTTTCATTTGTTTTGTCTGAGGCTGTACACTGAGACTGGAGGCAGGGAGAGTGTTCATTGTGCAACCTGCAAAATTCAGCTGGGCACCAGTAAGAAAAAGGCAGAATGTGCTAAGAAAACACATTCAAATAAATCACAGCAAGCCCAAGACTGATGGGAAGAAGGGAAGAAGACCCCCTTAACCATGACCATCATACTCTTGACAAATATCTCGGTGTGCTCATGACTTGCTGTAACTGTCATTGTGACTCTTGACCTTTGGCATCAGAAGAACATTGGAAGGATGAGTTTAACACTAGAGAAAAAGGTATAGGTATTAGAAAGTTCTCTTGTATAATAATTTTAAAAATATTACGCATGAGACTCTTCTGTATGAATTTGGATAATGAATGTGAGCTTTAGTGCAACTAGTCTACTAATAGGAACTGATTGCTCTGTTTCAAATTGACTGTTAAAACATTAATTAGACTAATAATAAATCACTGTCTTCATATATACGGTGTGTCCCTTTTTGCCATAACAAGATTTTGGCTATGACACCAATTGGGTTTGAGGACTGGTGGTTAATAGTTAATCATAAATAGAAGCATTATTTCATATTCATATGACAGAGAATCACAATGTCTGTGGTCATGCTGAAATCTGATGGTGTTGGGCAATGTGGCACGATGTTAAAATGGTGCTCTCAAGCAACAGAAACATTTGCTTTCTCCTAAGTATTTCTAGTCTTTCTACAACATTATATTGAAAAATAGACAGATAGCAGTTGCTGTTTCCCCTCTTATTACTTTCTGCTTAATTCATGTATTTTCACCACAGACAGTATGTCCACCAGTTGTAGTTGTATTACTGGTTGCATGGCTTGACATCAGTGCCAAAGAAACTTCCCAAGATTTTGCCTACAGGATGACTACTATTTTAGGTTGGTTGGATTAGTTGGAGTACAGTGTAGGAGGAAGACAATGTGCTGCAGATCTGGACTTCATAAACTGAGTCACTTGTGGTCAAGCACCCAAAACCAACTTAAAAACTTGCCTACTAAACACAAAATCTCATGAGGATGTGGAGCAGCTCATGTCAAGATTCTACTTCCTGGTTGTGTTAGGAATACAGTAGAGAAAGATGCACGAAATCCAGAAGATTTTTTGAATGCTCTGGAGCCAGTTATTTGCTGATGCTGGAGAGGCTAAGGGAGGCACGCTGTTGGAACTACTGCTCGCAAATAAGAAAGAAGTACTTGCAGATGGGAAGGCTGATAGAAACTGCTGTAACTGTGTTATAACAGAATTTAAGATCCTGAGGGAGATGAGGAAAGCAAACAAAAGAATAAAAACCCTGGTCCTAATGAATGCAGACTTCAGCTTGCTCAGGGAACTGCTAGGCTGGACCTTGTGGCATACTGCCCTGAAGGGGCCCAAGAGATCTGGTTGATGTTCCAGGACAACCTCATTAAAGCACTAGAACACTCTGTCCAATATGCGTAAAATTGAGTAGGCATAGCAGGGAGCCGTCCTGACTGAGTTAAATGCCAAAAGGAAGCATATGGAAGATAAAAGTGAAGAAAGGATACCCAAGAGTAATACATAGAAAATGCCAGGTAATGCAGGGATGGAATTTGAAAGGACAAAGCTCAGCTGAAGTTACAAGTAGTGAGGGATGTGAAGGGCAACAAGAAAGGCTTCTATAGATACATGGCAGCAAAGAAGAAGATCAAGGGAATTGTTGGGCAACCAGGTGATGAAGAACATGGAAAATGTTGGGGTAATCCATGTCCTCTTTGCCTCAGTCTTTACTGGTAAATTCTGCCAGTAAGTCTCTCAGGCTTCCATGCCTGATGAGAGAATTCAGATAGAAGTCCTACTTACTATAGAAGAGGTTCAAGGTAGGGACCATTTTGACAAATAGGACATACACATTTCAATGGTACCATGTGGGATGTATCTGAGGGTGGGATGGGGAAGAGAATCAGAAGAGTAAAAATGAGAAAACTTGTGGGTTGAGATCAAGACAGTCTAATAAGTAAAGCAAAAGTCATGCATGCAAGCAAAGCAAAGCAAGGAATTCATTCACTACTTCCCATTGGCAAGCAGGTGTTCAGCCACCTCCAGGAAAGCAGGGCTTCATCACGCATAATGGTTACTTGGGAAGACAATACGCCATAACTCTGAACATCTCCCCCTTCCTCCTTTTTCCCCCAGCTTTTTATTGCTGAGCGTGATGTCATATGGTATGGAACATCCCTTTGGTCAGTTGGTGTCAGCTGTCTCAGCTGTGTCTCTTCCCAACTTCTTGTGCACCCCCAGCCTACTCGTTGGCAGGGTGGTGTGAGAAGCAGAAAAGGCCTTGACTCTGTGTAAGCACCGCTCAGCAATAAAGAAAACATCCCTTTATTATCAACACTGTTTTTAGCACAAGTCCAAAACATAGTCCCATACAAGCTACTGTGGAAAAATTAATTCTATCCTAGTCAAAACCAACACATGATATTAGTATACAATTATACGCGTGGTGTTTGGCAAAGGATTTAACAGAGGGTCCTGCTTTTTCCTACCTTTCTTCAAGGTACATAGTTTCCTCTGACAGGAGATTATACCTTTCTGGCAGCATCACTAATGGCTTCATCTGCCTGCCTAAGTCATACACATTGCTTTTGTTATGCTCTAAAACCCATCAATAAATGGTCATCTCTTTTTATAGCTCAAGGGTCTCTGTTTTCTGCCTGTGTATTTAATTTCAGTCTCAGCTATCATCCTGTGATTATTCATTTTATATCTTTCAGAGAAGATAATCTCTCAATGAAGTTTTCAGAGATGTGGTTTTCTGACAGCCTTAGGACATTTTAATTGAGTATGGCACACACATTCTTGCTATGGTGTTCCCAGGTTTCTCAGGGTTCAAGGCAACTCATATTATGCATGCACTGTAACTTGTACCACAGCAGTGGTAAAAGAACTTATGAAAAATATCTTACTATCTACTTATTATTAACAACTATCTAATTACTGGTGTGCATTTAAATTTGATTCTTCTCATGTCTAACACTTCTGAGAAAGCTGTTTGATGCTATTGCAAGCCACTGTCATAATTTGAAGGTGGTGACAACCAGAACAATCTCTGACCTCTGTAAAAAGGCAAAAGTCACGCTGAGCTTCAAAAGGCAAGGAGGAGACTTTCAGGAACTACAGAACTGGAAGCCATGTTCAGGTTTAAAGTGATTGAAAACAACCAGCATGGATTTGCCATGGCCAAACTGTGCTTGACCAGCATGATTTTCTTCTGTGATGCAATTTCTGGCTCTGTGGATGAGGCAAGAGCAGTGGGTGTAATTTTCTTTGACTTTAACAAGGCCTTACACAATATCCTTGTAGTCAAATTGGTGAGATATGGTTTGGATATATAGTCTGTAGATAGGAAGGTGCAAAATTTGCTGGACCACCAGATTTTAAGCGTTAGCCTTTCAAAATCTGTCAGCCAGTTGTGAGTTGTGTTCTTTGGGGGCAGTACTAGAGCTGATACTATTTAATGTCCACATTAACAACCTGTGTGACGAGGCAAACCTGAGTGGCACCTGCTTATGGGCAACAGGCCTCATTATCCTTCGGCCTCTCTGTTCTCCTTCTCATTTTACCTCCTTATCCTTGCTTTTCCCCACTTTGATCCTCCCTTACACTGCTTAGTAAGTTTTGCAGAGTCCCACAATCCCCCTTCAAATATCCATACTGTCATGTTCCAGTAGTTTACCCCTTCTTACCAGCTACAAAGCCCAGGTTGACCCTCCTTAAAGTTGTGCCTGGTGTTTCTCCATGGTCCACCAATTAGTAGCTGTAGAGTTTTGGTCTTGATTATTGTCCCCTTTATCAGATTTACATGTCTGTGTGTTTGGTTTATCTCTTTCCCTGTTACTTTACGTTATAAAAGGTCCTTGACCTAGTAACCTTAATGAAACAGATGATCACAAGTCCCACACTGGCCACTGACCCACTAGGGAACAGCTTTTCAGAAAAGGATTTGGGGATCATAGCAAACAAGAAATTGAATATGAGTCAGCAGTACAACTTTGTGACATATTAGCCTACCATATACTGAGTTACATAAGTAGGACTGTAGCCTGCAGGTTGAGAGTAGAGATTATTATCCTTTATGCAGCACCTGTGTGACCCAAGCCTGTCATATTGCCTCAGGTTCTGAGCTTGCCAATACAAGAAAGACATTGACATGCTGGAGAGAGCCCAGGATAGTCACCAAGAAGTTCAGGGGGCTCAGTCATATGACATGAAGGGGTCACTGAGAGAACTGGGTTTGTTCAGCCAGGTGAAAACTAAAGAGGGATGTCTTCAAAGAGATGTGAAAACTAAAGAGGGATGTCTTTCGAGACTGCTGTCTTTGAGTACTTAATGGGAGGTCATAGAGAAGACAGACCTATCAGAGTTCACAATGATAGGATAAGAGGTCAAGGTCATAAATTGCAGCAAGGGAAAATTACTACTAAGTATCAGAGAAAAAAATCTCTACAGGGAGTATTTAAGCACTGGAACAGGTTCCTCAGAGGGTCAAATGAACAAGGCACTTAAAAGTGTGATCTAACTTTGAAGTTAGCCATGCTTTATGAAGGGGAACAAACTAGATGACCTCTAGGGATCCTATTCAACCTAAATTATTCTATGATTCTAATTTAAAGGTCAGTATTGGCCTGGAATAAATTGTTTTAGAAAAAGGAGAGGGGCATTCAGTTTAATTTGTCAGATCTGAAATGTGAAGTTTGAAGCTGGGTAGAAAATAGTACTCTGATTTAATTTACTTTTTGCAAGAGTATTGCAGAATTTATATTAGCCCGTTACAATATGCTTACAAGGAATGTTCTAGGGATCAGTTAGACATGTTCCTTAACTTTACTTGATCTAAGTCTGATTTCAAGTGACCGGATAATAATAAGACATTCCTCATTCAAGTATATATGAATATATAAACTAACCTTAGAAACCCTAAGAAGCGTACAAGCTGTCTAGCATGTCCTTTGCTGAATCCAAAATATGGATGTATTCTTTCTGAGCTCTTGTTTCAGCTGCCTGGCCCTGAGGGGACAGACAGCTGGCATCACAGAGCTCAAGGGAGGTAGAAGTTTTTTTCATTGACTATTAGTGACCTTGGAGTCTTTCTGGCATGCAGTGATGGGGTAAAAGCTTCAACTGTAAGCTTTCAAAATCTGCTTTTGTAAAAATAAGGGTATATCAGCCATAAATCAGACTTCCAATTTATTTCTGTTTCTTGAACTTTGCGCTACACAATGCATTTCGTTTCAAAATATATTACTCATATTTTTTCCAGATCTCTTTTTAGCAAGATTACTCAGTCTATGGCCTGTGATCTGCATGCAGCTTGTGGTCAGTTCAAATTGGGCTTTGTTAGCTGGGCTGCATCACATGCTTTGAGCAGGGAAGCACTGGCATAGAAGCTAGTGCAGGATTTCTTCCTGTCTAGGAAGTGGCTCAGCAGAATGCCATCAGAGTGCAAATACAGCTGAGGTTGGCCCTAGTTGGTATTCCAGGACTTAACTAAATCCTCAGCCCTTGTCCAAAGTGAAAACAGTTTGGAGCCCTTAGGGAGTCAGTGTTTACTCCCACAGAAAAAGTGCTTTTACAGCTCCTCCTCCTCTTAGTTCTCTGAGGTATATAAAATGTACCTTCCAGAACTAAGTCATTTGAAGGTTTAAAAGATGTTTCAAAAAGCCAAGAAGGTTGTCCACCCATCACCAGGAACTTTACTATGGGAAACTGTGTCACAAAAGTCATCATGAAACATTATGTAAAATTTCTCCATGAATACACAGACTCGAAAAGTAAGCACCTCTCAGGTTCTAGAGTGTGGACAGCAGCACACATTTGCTCCCTTCTTTCATGTTTTAATCTATCACCTAATCTGCTATCTCCGCATTGAAGAATGCACATTCTTAAGGGTAAGATTTGGGAAAGCTATACAAGGAAATACCCTCTTCTGATAGAGGAAATTCCTCACGTTACTTTACAGATATTCTCTTTTAAAACCTGTGTGAGTAATTTTAGTCTTAAGCATATACAGAATCACCAGCTATAATGCTTTAGTTCTCGTAGTATCTAGTTATAAAGCTGGAACTTTGAAGCACACTGAGAGAACTTGATAACTGAGAAAAAGTAGAAAAATCAAATGAGGCTCTTAGTGGGGTCTGTAACTGTGGGGAAAAAAAAGTTTACAATTATTATATTTCTGTGATAGAAGCTGCAATACATATATTATAGGCGTATGAAGGGGAGCATAGTGACTAGATTAACCTGAAAATAGGTAATTAGTTTTATTGAAGGATATCTAAATTACTCATTTCAATAACATATTGAATTTTAAACATCTACGTAACTTTTGAAAAAAATGGTAAAGAATGAATAGGAAACTGAACCAGGATTAAAGTTCAAAGTCTCCTGACCCTCTGTGCTATACTCAGCGCTGCTTTTTCACAGCATACCTCTTCTAGTTGCCATAGGACTTCCAGAATTACAGTATGAGCTATTAGTTTCAGCTGCAAAGCCAAACTTCTCCAAGTGCTTTAACAAAACTCCTTCTTCTGTTATGTCTTTCCATTCAATCCTATATTCATGGATATTATTATAAAAACAGTTCACTTATCTGCAGCAATCTGTATACACATAAATACAAGAACAGTTTACACTGTTAACTAAAGCCATTTTCACAAGCTATCCTTTACGCCCTGATAGGTAGTATAAATTATCTCTTATCTCTTTCTAACCCATAACATTGAGAATGTGCACTACAGAAATTTGATGCAAATGTTACCTGCAGAGTCAACTACGCTCTTTTCTCTATAGGACAATTTATGACCTTTTCTGTAGTCCTCAGCTAAATGATAAAACTTATTGTAAATTCAACATCAAACACATTAGTTTCTGAGAAAAAAAAATTGCATGCTGCCTGCTTCTAATTAAGCGTAATTATCTGGGAAGGAATAGGGAGTAAAAAATCAACCAACCAACCAAAACAAAAAAAAAAGATTTTAGGAGACAGGGTTTTAAGAATGTGTATTGATAATCTTCACATTTGCTGATACACCAAAATTTAATATCTAATTTTGAATCATACTGTTCTAGCCACAGCAAAGTCTGGTGGTTTTGTTTTGTTTCTTTGCTTGGTTGTTTTTTTTAATGATCAGCAAAATAAAGGCCTGTTTCATCTCTTATACTTGTTTTACTGCAGTATAGCATAGCTAATACCTGTTTACTTAGTGATGATTTTCTGCATAAACAGAAACAGTCAGAAACTTGCTGTTAGTATGTCTTCAATTATTATTTTATTTTAATATTCCTTTTGCTTTAAAAACATCACATGGAACTCAGGCTTGAGACTGAGACCAGTGCTTCATATTTTCACAATGGAAGTATCCCAAAACCAAAGAACATCTATGTATAACGTGCAATTCTTACGGGGATGGTTATTTAGAATATGCACTTGTAGACATTTAAAAAATTTTTTTTCTTTTTTTTCAGTTGCAAAGATAAATGCAAAGTACATATCTATAATCTTGCCTTATGTAATATAAGTCTATAGAAGAATAGATATATTTATGAACAAAGGCACACTCCCTGCATACTCTTCTAGGACAGAAGTCATGAGAATTTGGATGCCCAAGATATTTTTGAGAAGCTAACAGAAACAATGATGATTAAGTGAAAGCAAACATACATAGCATAAATTTGTTTAAACAATTGTGAGGTTTAGAATTCTTTTAGGCTATTCATGAATAGAAAACTACCCAGAATGACACTGAATGTCAATTAAATTTATAGGCCATTAATAGAAAATCAATCTTTATGGTTTTAATCAAAACAAAGACAAGAGACTAACCAAATCTTCTGTGGCAGGTGGAAAATGATCACTGAAGTATTAGAAACAATTCTCAGCATACATCACTGCAGTACTCCCCAGATAATAGTGTCACAATAGATATGCTTCATATTTCCTGTATCTTCAGGTACTGGGTTGATCCTGAAAATATGATGTATCAGTGGTCTGATCTGGTCTAGAAATCCTATATCCTTTCTTCTAGTAAATTAGAATATGTTCCCTGCAGTGTGTGTGTGTGTATATATATGTAAAATATGTCCCCTGAGATAGAGAGATATAGAGATATACATATATATAAAAATAAAAATCATTATATTAATTTTGGGAGTGCAACATTTGACTTTCACTTCCTGAACATGTGGCCCAATGATTATATATACTGTATTGAAATGTAGAGATTCATTTCCTTCATCTCTTCGTCTTCCTTTTAACATCAGTTTTGTCGTGAACTTCTAACAAACCAAATACACTGGCTTAAGAATTATTTTAATGCATATTAGCAATATCATTTTATCAAATGGTAATTTTTGTAGAGACAATAGGAATACTTCAACTGTGCTATGCAAGTGCTTTACTTAGTCTGAATGAAAAAAGGGTTATGTTGCTTTTTCTATCAGCATAAAAATCTTTCACCTCACTGTTCTTTTGTGAAAAAACTCAACAAGTTAAAATGCTTTGAAGGCAGGTTTCCTGATCATGTTTTTATAAAGAGATATCCTTCATTGCTCAATTTAACAGGGCAGTTGAATGCCAACTGGTAATTGAAGTCCCTATGAGGAAAAATAAAATATCAATCACACTTGTCGTTAAAAAAGAAGCAAAAAGGTATACAAATGAATGTGGTTTTGTTTTGAGCCAAGGATTTTTTTAAACAGAAATACTGATTTATGCAACCATCAGGTTTGAATGCATGCAACACAACTTTCTCAGATTGAATTCCATTGATTTTCTATAACAATGTCAAGCATTCAATGCATCACAGCAGCCGTGAGACTGAAATAAATAATCCCTTCAGAAAAAAAGTGATTCTTCTCTTCTTAAATACATAGGTGAACATCTTGTTCTCCTGCTCCCTTGCTCTGTTGTATCTTAAGCTGTAAGGTTTTAGAACTTCCTAATTCCCTGTCTTCATTTTCATTTAGAATAACATGCTTTGTTTTTCTTATAACCTTCTTTATGCTCTTGCCTCTGGGACAAGTTGTTAGAACTGTATGCCATTCTGTTTATGAAATGTGAAGAGATGTAAAAAACAAAATAAATGCCAGCAAATTCGGCTTTGAATAGTTAGTAGTTATATGTGATATTGGCAGAAGCTGAGTAGCACAAAAATAGCCTTGAAAGATGCTATTTCACATGTAAGATTCATATTTGAAAGGTGCAGCATACCTGTAACACATACTGCATATACAAATTAATATTTCTAATGAGATCTGCAGTGTTTCTGATCACACTGTCAGTCATAATCACTTTTCTGATATTGTTAGTTCTGGTTATTTGAGCTTAATATTTATAGCCCAGGATTGTCGTTTACAAATTTGAGTTTGACGGGTATTGTACTCCACACTAAATTTACCACTTGCATTGTTATTGATTTGTTAGTCATTTACTATTCTCTTTCATACATATGATTTAAAGTTGGTAAATAATTTAAATTGCTCTAGGACATTCATTTTAGGCACCTTCAGATGTTATTCTGAAATGTTTACCATGAATGTAACACCCCACTATTTCTTATAAGGAATGACATACAGTTTTCAGCTGTGTTTCCATTCAAAAAAGCTACTATGATCCCCAAAGTATTTAAGTGATATGCAACTTGGTTCATTTGAAATACATAATGTATGCCTTTCAGGTGACACTAACTAAAAAAAATTAAAAACCTACTGTTTTGCAAGAAGCAAGAAATTTAATGTAGAGGATTGGATTATCTTCTCACCCTTTTATTCAAGAACAAGAGAAGATACAGTTCTACTAATTTTTGCTTTGTGTCAGTGATTCCCTGTATATCAAAGTCTATATCCAGTTTATATCCAAAGTTATATCCAGTTTCCACAACTGCAAGTAGGCATTTTATTTTAATTGGCAATAGCAGGTCAATACTGATACTCATTTGTAATCATAATGGGTCGATATTTGTGCCTAATATTGAATTTTTACAAGCATGGGACTGATTGTTTCCCCTGGTTCTGAACTCTTGTGCCATCTTAACAGCCTCAAACAAGACAGCCCTGTTTGAAAGGGATGACCAGTGAAAATATAGCGTAAGAATGATTGCTAACTTATGTACACTATTTTAGGCATCTTGCTTATGAAATTTCAATTAGCTCAATGTCCCTCTTTTTCTTACACACAGGAAAGAATGACAGATGTCTTCAGTGGGATATTTGAGCAGAGTCCTGGTTAGGTGTTTTGATTCATCTCCCACAGTTGTCTCCATTGATTATAAAGAAAGACCATGGCAACTACGTTCCTTGATGTCTGAAGTTTGACAGTTTGAACCCTGACCTTTTACCATCTTCCTTTGACCTTTAGGATGGTTTAGAGTAGAAAAGGAAGATGTTTACTATGCTGATATATCTAATACAACTTAAAACAGCATGTGAATGACCATAATTTTCACTGAACATACATATTAGCTCTGCAGAGTGCAGAATAAACGGAACAGGAATGCAATATAGCACTATGTACAGTGAACAGAAATTGGCTGAGCTTTCGATGCAGCAGTTCTCTCTGAGAGCTTATTCTTTTTTCCAGAATTTTTATGAAAGCCTATTTTCATAATAATGTAATACCTAACCTGGCAATGAATTAGTGACTATATTGTAAAATGTCATCTGGAATTGTATACTGCCATGGGACAGAGAAGGGTTTGTGTTTACTTTGCTTCTGCGTGTCTGTCTTCTTGTGTTATAGGTATGGAAAATAGGAAAAAATTAGTTAGCTTTGAAATCTTTTACTTCTGTATTATGCTTCCCTGTCCTCAGTTGAACAAAAGGTAAGCCTTCATCAGCACAATAGTTCCTGATGATTCAAACAGAGCACTTTGGGTATAATTTAACAGGTATGTAAGTTCAAAATTACTAAGAATATTCAGTAGGGGAATAAGGTGGTGGAAAGTTATGTTTATTACTTCGTTATTAAGATGGAACTTATTTCATCAAATACCTAAAAGAGGTCTGGATACCTTTCAGTTATTTATCTTATTGTAGGGATCTTCTTTAGTCAATAGTAAGAGATAAGCATATGTAGGTGATATAAATCACAGATTCACAGACTAGAGAATCACAGAATAATTGAGATTGGATGGAAATTCTTGAGATCATCTAGTCAAGCCTCCTGTTCAAATACAGCCAGCTAAAGCAGATTACTCACATCCTGGTCCAGTGGTATTTTCAGTATTGTGACTGACTGAACCCCTAGGGCTGGAATGTGACTCACTAAATAAACCCCTACAACAGAAGAAAGCTAGTTTGAAATGGACAAAGGTGATGTGCCCATGAATCTCGGAGAGCAATGCTAAGAAGCTGACTCTATCTCAACACAAAGAGGACCAAAGGGCAGCCTTTGTTTTAGGTAAATAATTATCAGTACAGTGGATCACTTGATACTGAAAGTCATGAACATAGCATGGCTACATCCTGCAGTACTCTTGATCTAGCTTCAATAGAACAGCAGAAGAGGCAGAATATCAAATAAAAATATTAGAAGTGATAGAAGATGCAACATAAACTATTGTTTTACTCTATAAAATTTGTTTTACCTAACAACTTACCTACTCTAAGACACATGAGTACATCAAGAGCTTCAATACCCTCTTTTGCCTCTGCTAGGAATTTAACTTCCCATGTTCAAGGTAAGGTCTGATAAGGTACAGCTGTGTAAGTCTGGATCAGAATTCTGTGAAAACAGCTAATTCATGAAGAGCTGTGAGGAGCTTTGTCTGGAATCTCCACCCCTCGCCTTGGGAGTTGCATTTAAACTCAGGCCTTTGCCCATGGTCTTGCCTGGGCTATGCTGTGCCCGGTCTTGTGCCTTGCAAAGCTCGATCTTGCCTTACTGACTTGACATCTTGGCTTCATTGCTATGGCTTTGTCTGGTTACAACCAGACCATTGGCTGAACCTGGTTTCCAGCACTGGACCTGCTTTTTCTTTTTCAGGTGCTGGATCTTTTTCAGTGTCCTGCCTGCTTTGCTGTCACCCTCAGCTCCTGGCTTGTATTGCCTTGTGAAGTAACCCATTTCTGCACCCCTTACACACACATTGGGATGTCCTCTTGTCCCTGCCAGATGGATGTGAGGTTGCTTTGGCTCTTTGTCCCCATGTTCAGCCAGTAGTGAGTCTGAACACATTCCTGATTCACAAACACACACAGCTGGTCACACAGATCAAAACAGCAGTCACATAAACATGACCAGCACACCCACTTCTGTTCCACCTTTTCAGCTGATGAGGATTAAAGTCTACTTGTAGAATATGCACAAGCACAATGTGGTTCTCTCTAGTAGCTTGGCCCCAGGTCTTTGTCTCCTCCATTTACTTGATCCCAGACCTACCAGGCATCAGACCTGTGGTCTGTCTCTGCATGTGCAGTCATTCACACCCCTTACTCCACTCACTGGCTAGTCCAGCTTGAAGTTCACAAGTGGCTCATGTACATATGCACATAGAGAACAGAGAACACACACATGGATAAAAGGAACAGACTATTGTAAGGAGATAGGACGGACTGCGGTGAACAGGCAGAGGACTTCTTCAGACAAGTGCACTGACCAACAGATCGCATACACACAATGAGTGACTTTTAGCCCCTTTTCTCTCTTCCCCCCACCTTGCTCGTTCCAGTCCACCCTCATCCCTGCCTTTGATCCTTTCCCCACACATCCCATGATAAATTTCACATATTTCCACAATTGTCTTAAAGCACCCCATGCTAAGTTTTATGTAAACCCCAGTGTCTTTGTTTTGTCCCCAAATTTCTCTTCTCCCTGCATCCTATAGGAAGTTCTATTGTTCTTTAGAAAATAACACCATTTAGTTTGCATGGTTTTCTGGGGAATTTCTTTTGCTGATGCATTTTGTTGGTCTTCACACCAAGGAAAACGATCTAATATTTGTCTTTTAAGAGTCTTAGGAGTAGCTGAGCCAGTGTATGCTTTGACAGACTAGTCAGATAACGTAACCATAAGCAGACCAAATAAAGGAGCTTCTTTTTTTTCCCCCCTTTTTTTCCCTGTCATACTTTATGAGCATTCAGTGGACAAACCATAAGATTTAAGGTTGGGGTTTTTTTTTAAATTTATGCAACCTTTTTGCCAAATTCTTGAGAAATTAAGTTGATGTGTCATATATGGCAACAGAGCTTAGTTAAAGTTAATAGACCTGGAAGGAAAATACCCTTGATACATATTTCTGTCTAAAAAACACCACAGATAATGTGACTGCAGATGCTGTCTTGTTGTTAAAGACAAAGCCATTAACCCAAATGATACCAATATGTTGTAAGTAACCATTTCAAGCAGGTGATTGACCAAAACATATTATACACACCTGAATGCAATCATGCACAATTGCTTCCATACAAATAGATGGGGTTTTAGAGAGGAAGTAGGTGACTGAAAAAAAAAAAAAAAAAAAATAATGTCAGAGACAAATGTAAAAAGTTGAGGTATGATTAAACAAAATATGACCTTATTAAAACCCAGATACAAAATATTGTAGTACCTTGTCAGCATTATGCAATTATCTACAGATCCTATCAGTATTGTATTTAATTACTACTTTTTTACTACCAAATTCCCATAATTTCATTTTTATTCCAAATGATTTTTTATCAATATTATCTACAAATATTTTCAAGAACGTAATGTCTTTCTGTAATTAATTTTCCTGAAATATTTGTTCCTGCATATTCTCAAATTTCAGAAAATGACAGCATTTCAATACAATGACTACATAACAATTATATTCCTTCAAAATCTATTCCTGTCTCTCAAAAAAAAAAAAGTCCTTAAAAATATTATAGCTGGAATAACCAAGAGATGCTGGTAAATATTGATAGCTTAAATATTTCCACTAAATTTTGTTGTTCTGAACTATCCTTTTTTCTATATTGCCATGTGATTTACACTGATGTGAAAAAAAACAACCAACAACAGGCATAATTACTTTTATATGCTGCATCAGTTGTAAAGTTTCATTTAAGCTTTTTTTAATTATAACAATATTAACTTTCTCTATGAGGTAGCTTCTATACTTATGTTTCCAATATTATTAGTGTATGTCAAAAGGGTTAGGAAGAAAGGTTCACATTTTCTGTAATAAAAGGATATTTTGAATGAAAAAGAGTAATTAATAAGTTCTCTCTATTAGTAAAACTGAAAGATTGAACAATGTCACTTCTCTTGTGATGACATTCGCTGGATTTTCTCACCATCATAGAAGACTTGAAAAATAAAGTGGAAGTATTTCCATTTGCCTTTTCTGTGCAAGATGATAGACATTGTCAATGTTACTGACTTTAAAGGCAAAATTCAGGCAGGGTTGGTGCTATATTATGGGAGACCTTATAGCGGCCTTCCAGTACCTGAAGGGGGCCTACAGGAAACCTGGGGAGGGTCTGTTTGAAAGGCTATGTAGCGATAGGACCAGGGGCAGTGGTTTTAAACTAGAGCAGGGTAGGTTTAGATTAGACATTACAATGAGGGTGGTGAGGCACTGGAACAGGTTGCCCAGACAGGTGGTGGAGGCCCCATCTCTGGAGACATTCAAGGCCAGGCTTGATGACGCTCTGAGCAACCTGATCTAGTTGAAGATGTCCCTGCTTACTGCAGGGGGTTGGACTAGATGATCTTTAAAGGTCCCTTCCAACCCAATACTTTCTATGATTATAATAATTTAATTAATAATTTAATGAAAGAAATTAATTAAAGAGAAAACTCTTGGAAGTTATTGATGAGGTCTGATATCAATGAATTTTTGGTCTGGTAGAAATGAAACAACAGAAGGTATGTGCTGGCAAAAAAGGAACAATAATATCATCTCTCAAAAATAAGCAATGAAAAGTTGGGAAAGCCCAGGAGAAGGGGAAAAGTGGCAGGAGCAGTAAGGGATCTTGGACGCAGGTGATCACCCCATAGTCTTGCTTGAGATTGCTGATCCTACCAGAACCTGCAAGCACTTGGCAGTCTGCAGGTTCCAAAGCTGCTTTAGCTACATACTAATTCCATATCAGAGCAAGGAAACTCCATATGAGACACGTGTCAGCTCTCCTTTCCCTGGTTTCCATCCAAAGAAAAGGCCACCTGCTTGGCTTGGATAGCAGGTGCTGTAATTTGTACCAGGTGCCAATCTGCAAAGTAGAACACTGTAGCAGATTACACAAGCATGAAAAAGAATGTCTAGACGGAGCCTGAAGGACCTTTTGCCTTTGGCACAAGTCACAGTTGCTCCTCTTCAGTTTTTATTCAGAATTTGGGAAGTATGGGAACAGAAGCCATAAACAGCTTCTTCAATTTCTCCAATTTAAGCAAGAAATCAACCAAAAGTTATGGTAAATAACCTAGACTTTAATATTTGTACTACATGTAATCCTTGAAGAGCCACAGAGGTTGGGCTGTAATCATAGCCCAAATTATAATAATAATTAATAATAATAATAATAATAGCTATTTAGACTTTTTTTTAACAATGAAAACTGACATTTAAATAAACTAGATTTATTTCCTATGAGTGTCAGAACTATTGAAATCTCATTTTCAAAAAGATTTGTGATATTTTTTCCCCAATGCGTTTTCCGCCATTATATCACCTGCATAATCTCTGTGTTTACTTATGTGCCCAGCCTGAGTGCTGGACAATCTGTATGTGTGCTGGTGTCTGTCAGTACACATATGCTGATTATCCGGTTCTGTCTGCCTGCTTTTCAAAGGAGACATTGCAGTTTTGATTTTTCTCTTCTACATAGTCACCGATTTTTATGAAACTAATTTTTGACACCTTAATATTTCTCTTACGTTTGGCAGAAATCAGGTGAAAAGTTATAGAGGTAGATGGATTTAGACAGACCAAAAAAAAGAAAAAAAATCATAAGTCTTCTTTTTTCAGGAAACCGGGCTGAAAGCAGAAAATTTGAGAAAGAGAGCTCATCATTCTCTGCCTATTTACAATCTTCAAAAATAATACATGTGAAAGATAGTAGAGAGCTATTTGGTCTATTCATTTCCCTTTTATAATTTGTATGTTGAAAGTAATTGCTCGGGTGAATGGAGATCATAGGAAATGATCTCTATTTGATTGAGTGCACCCTCAGCAAGTTTGCCGACGACACCGAGCTGTGTGGCACGGTCGACACACTGGAGGGAAGGGATGCCATCCAGATGCCACACAGCCCTGACAGGCTTGAGAGGTGGGCCTGTGCAAACCTCATGAAGTTCAACCAGGCCAAGTGCACCAGTCCTGCACCTGGGTTGTGGCAATCCCAGGTCCAAATACAGGTTGGACGGAGAATGGATTGAGAGCAGCCCTGGGAGAAGGACTTGGGCATGCTGGTGGACAGAGCGCTCAACATGAGCTGGTAATGGGTGCTTGCAGCCCAGAAAGCCACCTGCATCCTGGGCTGCATCAAAAGAAGCATGGCCAGCAGGTTGAGGGAGGTGATTCTGCCCCTCCACTCCACTCTGGTGAGACCCCACCTGGAGTACTGCGTCCAGCTCTGGAGTCCTCAGCACAAGAAGGGCATGGACCTGTTGGAACGGGTCCAGAGGAGGGCCAGGAAGATGATCAGAGGGCTGGAGCATCTATGCTATGAGGACAGGCTGCGAGAGTTGGGGTTGTTCAGCCTGGAGAAGAGAAGGCACCGAGGAGACCTTATAGCAGCCTTCCAGTCCCTAAAGGGGGCCTACAGGAAAGATGGGGAGGGATTCTTGATCAGGGAGTGTAATGATAGGACGAGGGGTAACAGTTTCAAAATGAAAGAGGGGAGATTTAGATTGGGTATCAGGAAGAAAGTATTTACTGTGAGGGTGGTGAGGCACTGGAATAGATTGCCCAGAGAAGTTGTGGATGCCACATCCCTGGAGGTGTTCAAGGCCAGGCTGGATGAGGTTTTGAGCAGCCTGGTCTAGTGGGAGGTGTCCCTGGCCATGTCAGGGGGGTTGGAACTGGATGGTCTCTAAGGTCCCTTCCAACCTGAACCATTCTATGATGCTATGAAATCCTACAGACCTCAGAAAGTGTGCTGGTCTTGGCTTTCTGGCTGCTTAGATGAGTGGGTAGTAGATATATTTTGTGCTGGAAATTAGTTCTAACTTCTTTTCAGTAAAAAAACCCCAGTGTGTACTATTTGATGACAAGAATATTTTATTTCTGATTGCAGAAAAGCCATTTTCTGCATCAAAGTCTTTTTTTTCCATCAAAGCCTTCTCTCTGCACATTGAGAGAATCACACACAGCCCTTTACTTCTTTATGTGAGCATACTCTTTAAGATCATTGTCATCAGCCTTTGGGCAGATGATCAGGAATAGATGCAAGAAGCATAGAGGATGTATCAGGAAGCCTTAGGATATGCAATGGGTGGATTAATAGAAAGGAAATGACTGAAAACTGAACGAATGCAAGCAGACGGGATTTAAGACAAAGAAGATATACATGGATCCTGAGAGCCACAGGAAAAAGCCATTTCTATATGGCTTCACCTCTTCTTCACACACAGATCCGTTTTGCCACAAGGAGATAGCTAATGACATGATATAATGGTTCCCATTATATAAGCAGTAATGACAAGATTATAAAGTTTGCGTGGTTCAGATGGGGTCAGGGTGAATGCTAGAATTTCCAAATGGATGTCTAAGACTGGCACTCTGCCTAAGATACCCAGTGCAATTTACAGTGCAATATGGAGGCATGGAAGGTTATCAGAGAATGCCATATGTGTCCAAACCATGAATAGAAACAAAACACTTCCAGCTAGGGCATCCTCACTGGAATGATCGTCAGTAGCATCTGACAGTTCAGTTTAGCTACAGATATAACCTGTGGAGTCCAATTCTTTTGCCCTTGAAAATGTAAGAAAAGAATAAAAGTTTTACCTCATTATTTCTTACTCCTTCGCATCCAGATGTTCTTCAAACAGATTGAGGCAAAACTTAAATCAGCCGGGGTCTTGAGCAGGTCAGGTTTTCCCACTGTTTCTGTGTTTTGCCAAAATGACTATGATCCTAGAACCTAGAACTATGATCCTAGTACCTAGAACTCCCTTTTCAGCTTCTAATTAATCAGATGTAGTCCAAAAAATAACAGTGAGCCAAAAATAACACAAAAATGCCGTCCAATTTGTGATTTAGCTAGTTAACTATACCAATATCATGCTACAAATCACTACATTTCTATCATAGATAAATAAATAATTATTATGGGAAAAATAACCTTTAAACCATGCTTTTAGAAAGAAAAAAAGTCCAGATTTTTCATGTTTATAGATTATATTCTTTCAGAAATACCTGATTGTTCATAGTATCCAATTAATAATACTGAGATCCATCAGAAAAAACTATCATTACCAGATATGAACTTTAATCTGTTTCTCTGCATTTCTACCTTTAATACATTCTTTAGATATGGTAGCAATGACATCAATTGTAGTATGAAAATTGAAAGAAGGTTGTGTAAAATTATATAAGAAATGTGAATCTATATGTTTAATTAATTTAATTCCTTTACTAGAAGGAACAGCTTTACAGATCAATTATGGCACTTATTTTTGATAGCTGAAGAACAGTTTTCAGACAAAACTTTAAGGATCTTCTGAATTATTTCAGAAGAATGCAGATGATTTATCCTTGACTTGGACACTGAAAAAATAGCTTTTAAAAATATGTGCAAATTTATGCGATGATGATCAGCTATGGACATTAAACTGTGTCATGGAAGAGTACAAGCACTTTCAAAATCTGAGACTGTCTTATACTAAAGATCCAGAAATGTCTTCCTAAAATGGTTAGTGTCTCTAATGCAATGTGGCCAAGATGAAGAGTGACATGCTTTTAGGCCTTTATTCCAAGGGATATTTTTATTTTAGAGGATCATTGAATAAAAAGAAAAATAATTCAAGCATAAGAGCCTAGTACTCTCAGCTTCCAGAGTGATATAATCATTGGGCTATACAATCAGGGTCCCCTTTTGTTTCCTAGTCTGTAAAACTGCAGCGCTCCAGCACTAGAAGATGAAGTAATTTGAAATTCCTGAATTCCCATACTCATACAATTAGGCATTCTTCTTGAATACACACCGCTGTCAACACTGGAACTTCTTTTCTTGATTCTGTTTACAAGGAGGAATAGAAATAGACATTTGTAGAGCAAGATTTTTGACATCTACCTTAGGGTGGGATAAATAGCACCCAAAAATAAACATTTTCCACTAACTATAAATATTTCAGATTAGTGGAGAAGAATTTCATTAGGGTTTCAAGTTCCACCAAAATATTGAATGTAAACCACTAAAATACTTCATTTTGTTCAAGCAGAAAGTAGACTTTAATATATTTCCTGTGGCCAAGTCAGTGGAAAATATTATCTATGCTATTAAGTCTTCTGCATCCAGCAGTAATGTTCTAGGAATTATGGATCCACTGCAAAGAAGAGAATTGGAGGAATGCCTGATTTGTCATTCTTAATGGGGCTTAATGATGAGCTAGGGCTCACTTGTTCAGCAGTGTCCAAGACTCATATGACTCTCAGTATGCCCAGGACAGCTCTAGGTAATGATGGAATCCTGGACTGACAGCAATTGAATAGGGTGAGATATTTTGAATGATACAGATAGATGACCAGGTAACTTTGCCAATACAGATTTTCACTGACTATCCTAATCCATCCTTCATTCTACTGAGTTAATCTAAATTACTTACAGTTTTATGTTTCCTTATTCATAAAAATAATTAACACCAGGTAGGAGTGTCACAAATCAATTGCCAGCAGGCAAAGACACTCCTGTAACACTGTTTCTTTCCAGAATAGAGTTGTGATGACTGCTATCTGGTCCAGGAAAAAAAGAAAAAAAAAAAAAAAAGGGATAAAGTGGAACTAGAAATTACCTTTTTACCTTTATAAAAATGTATACATATGTAACACTTATGCAAGTGAGACATCATCCTGGCTTCAAATACTCAGTGCTTAACAAGTGGACCTATGGACCTTTACTTTTTACTCTGCTGGTAATATAGAGCAACTGTGACCCTAAATTTAAGCTAGGATTATGACTGGTATCTCTTGACAAATTCGTTCACAATTCTTCAGACATTTTTGCTGATTCAACACCAGTTAAAATTGGTATATATCCAGATCTCTGCAGAGACTGCAGTTATGCTGAGCTTGTGAAATATCTTTATTTTGTGCAAAGACAGGGATCTGGGTATTAGAGCAGACCTCAATTTCGTTTAAAAACTAAGTCAGGATTTGAACGAAAATGGTGAGGTCAGATCATTCACTACCATAAATCTAGAGTAATTCCACAGATTTGTTTGCAATTTGAGCTAGATATATACCAGGGCAAAAAACACCACCTGACAAATAAAAGGTAGAAGGGCCTGATTCTGATTATACATATATAAAATTTCTGTAGTACTGATCCTTGCAGACTTACACCAGTTTTAAACTGCTAGAAGACTAGAAATCAAAGCAAATATTTCACTTCAAAAAAGAAGGAAAATAAGCTAAGTTTTGTAAATTTCCCTGGTGTGGTTTTAGCAAACATTGACTAAAATATCCCCTGTTGTAGATGATGTAGGTTTGGTATTTTTTTACCTTTAAGAAGTGAAATCAGATTTCAGTATGCAGAACAAAAACTAAAAATTCAGTGACCTCATTTTCCTTTGTTTTCCACTAGCATTTTATGAGTTGTTGCTAAAGCGGAAGTAATTTGAACAACAAGAAATTCTTTTCTCATTTATATAAATTAGAATTAATTCTTAAGAAAGATTCCTTGGCAATATCTATGCAGATTCATAGGATCAAACACAATTATGCCTTTCAGATGTACTTCCAGTAATTTTAAAATTTGTCACTTTTTGAATCAATGGCTGTAGGAACAATAAAATGAGATTCAATGGCAACTTAGCAGCTCAGTGAGTGCAGTATGATATTTTCCTTGACACCACGGGATACCTATGAACATTTGAAAATGTGTTTTGAAATGTGCCAAATAGTTTTATTTAATATGGACACTTCAGAAAAAGAACTGATCAGCATGTGGGCATTATGGGCATTGCATTGCTCTGACACATCCTAGCAGCATGAGACTTGAAAGTGTTCTTGTATTACATTTCTGATTAAATGTCTGAGTGCTTGCAGAGAATGAAAAGCAGGACTACCATAAATAAAAGTGTAGCAAACCGAATGCTTCTAATTCACAAAAATATTTGGAAATCTGTTCACAACCAGTGGTAATCATAATAGGCATTTTTGTTAGAGACCCCAAATGAATTTGCTTGCAAAAAGCATTCATAAAAATTGCGAGCAATGAACATCCTGTTTATCATGTTCTGCATCAAGAATAAGCTTTGACAGAAAAGGGGGCTAATTTGAACATTTCAAGGAAACACAGTGTCCCTAGTATTTGTTTTGCACTGATAAATGTGGTATGCACCATGTTATAAATACTACATTTCAGCTTGCTTTTGGGGATGATACTGGATAACTATATGTATATGACTATACCAGATCAGTCCAGTTTAATTCACTAAAAGATTATCTTGAATAAAAGCAGAAAGGGAAAGACGACAGGCAAGCCAGTCCTACTGGTTAGGAATTGTAAAATGACTGTGGTGTAGTTTAACCCCAGCAGGCAGCTCAGCCCCAGAGAGCTGGTCACTCAATCCTCTGCATTGGGATGAGGGAGAGAAACCGGAGGGTAACAATGAGAAAACTCATGGGTTGAGATAAAGACAGTTTAATAGGCAAACCAAAAGCTGCACACACAAGCAAAGCAAAACAAGGAATTCATTCAGTACTTTCCATCGCCAGACAGGCGTTCAGCCATCTCCAAGAAATCAGGGCTTCGTCATGCATAATGGTTACTTGGGAAGGCAATACGCCATAACTCTGCATGTCCCCCCTTCCTCCTTTTACCCCAGCTTTTTATTGCTGAGCATGATGTCATATGGTATGGAATACGTCTTTGGTCTGTTGGGGTCAGCTGTCCCTGCTCTGTCTCCTTACAACTTTTTCTGCACCCCCAGCCCACTTACTGGTGGGGCAGCATGAGAAACAGAGAAGGCCTTGATGCTGTGTCAGCACTGCTCAGCAATAGCTAAAATATTTTCTTGTTATCAACACTGTTGTCACCACAAATACAAAACATAGCAGCACAGGGGCTGCTGTGAAGAAAACTAACTCTATCCCGGCCAGAACCAATACAGACACTGACGGAACTCCTGAATCTGAGTGGTTTGACTCAAAGAACAAATGTCTTTGATCACTGAGAGAGACAAACAAAGCTGGTAGCATTTCACAAGCATACTTTCTCAGAGGGAAAGATGACCAGACAAATACAAAATTCTGATACAGGAACTGATCAGAGTATCTAAAAACTTTGGACAGAACAGCAGGTAAAAATTATCTGGTTTACATTGTTTTAAAATATTTCCTTACTTTCAACTTTATTTCTAGCGTATAGGAAAGATAATGTGACTAAATCAACAATAGGATTTTGGAACCTTGTAAGAAATTTCAGGTGGGACTTAGAGGTCTAAAATCCAGACTTTAGATCCTAAAAAGTTGCTTATTTTTCAACTAATTTTATAGAATCCAAATGCTCCAGACACATACGTACTTTTTTTTTTTTAATAAAATTCCCCTACTTCATACACTTTTCCACTTCTGTGAATACCTGCATCCTGACTTTTTTTTGTTTGTTTGGAATGTGCCCTGTGTTCTGTAACACTTGTCCAATTTGCCACTTTACACTGCATCTAGTACCAACTTTGAGCATAAGTACGTTATATATGGACCAAGCTGCTCACAAAATGTAACTGTATTAATCATTTTATATGCAAAGCAAATTAATTGATAAAAAATATTTTAAATTCAGAGTTAAATTACTGCCCTGAAATGCAGGAGATAACTGAGGTATCCATATGGTAATTTTCTGCCCTTCAGTTAAATTTAAGTTGGCAGATTCTCCTTCTAAAGGTCTTCAAAAGACTTTGTTTTCTTCTTGAACATAAATACATGAATTATGCAGATAGTTTTACTAAGTCTGGTTTTATAAATCCCATTTAATTTTGGTATATATCAAAGGAAAACACTTAACTCTGCGAGTAAAAGTGATTCTGAAGTCATGGTGTATCAGACACTCGTGCTGAAGTAACTTCCCTTATTATGGCATTATTAAAAATATTATTTGGGCTAAAAAGTGAGTGAGAAGTCTCACACTGAAAATGTTTCTCTAGCTTGACATGTTAAGAACTTACAACCGTAAAGGAAGATCAATGCTTTCTATTCCTACTCCAAAAAATGTTGGATGCATTCAATATTATATTTTCTTGGATATAAGTTTATAAAAAATATTTGGAAAAAAACCAGAACCTCTCCTTTTAACTGCCTTCCTTTTCTATGCCCAGAAAATATTGCATTTGATAGGACACATATGAGTTTTATCTGATCATAATTATGCAACCTATTAGTCAGTTGATAAATTGTCATCGTCAGCAAATTCCTGGTAAATCCTGTTGTGACAGCAAATAAGATGTTCCTTTCTTGCAGGGTCCTTTTGGCTACAGTTCAAAAGAATGCAAAAATGGTTGCTTGCACTTCTTTATTTGTAACACTGTGTAACATTCCAGATGTGCTGATTCATTCCCTGATGTTCTATTGATCTGCCTTAACAAGTTTGTTAAATGTATGATCATGCCTAATCTGTAGCTTTGTAATCTCCAAATCCAAATCTCATAAAAACCTTTTTTTTTGAATAAAAAACCAACAGATAGAAGTAGCACCTTAATTTTCCAATTATACATGTATTTTTTCCTGAAATTGTTTGTGTAATAACTTGAAAGAAGAATGATAAAACATCTATTCCATCTAGTATGGCTGGTTTTATGATCCCTATTTCTATGGTAACTGTAAGAGTATGTGGAGGGTGAGAGGTCTGCTTCATTAAGATTATCTGATCAAGGACCTTTTCAATGTAAAAGGGGCTAATAAGTAAAGGAGGAAGCAAGAACAGAGAGACACAAACCTGATAGACAGGGGAGACAAGGGCAAAGACCAAAAGTTAGTAATTGAAAGGCCATTAAGAACTCCAGGAACAGCTTTGGTCAGAGACAACCTGGTCTTTCTAAGTGCTAAGAGGTGGGAAAAAAGACCATGAAGATACGAGATATTCACAGGTCTCTCAAAGTCCCCCGCCTTTGGGACTATGCAAAATTTTTTGAGGGAGGGGAGTCAGGGAGGAAAAAAGCAGGGAATAAAGAGAAAGGAGTATAAAAGGGTCTGGTTACGTGTAATCCAATGCCAGTTGCTGTGCTGTGATGGTGAATCACTGCCCCATTCCAGCTGTTTGGGCAGGATGACTGCTTGTATCTTCACCAAACTGGGTGTATGTCGTGTGTGCATGTGGATTTACGGCCAAACTTCAAGCTGGACCAACAAGGGATTAGAAGGCTCCGAGTCCAGACAGAGCTATCAGGTGTGTGGAGGGTCCATGCTGCTGCTCAGGGGGACCCACTAGTGTGGGGTGCCTGTGGGATGAGTGTGTGAGTGCTGTGTGTGTGCAGCGAGCACCCAGCTGGACCAGCCGGCGAGTTGGGGACCTGTGGGGTGGGTAAAGGAGGCCAGGATCTGGGCAGGGGTGCTGGGGGGCAGAGGGACTGTGCTGGCGGTCAGGGGATCCAGGAATGTGCGTGAGTTTGTGAACCTGGGGAGTGTGGTGTGTGTGCTGTGCCAGTGACCTTCTGCCTCTGCCAGCCCAAGGGGAGAAGGGGACATGGCTGTCTGTGCCTGTGTCTGGTGTGTCCTGAATGTGGGTGCTGCTGGAGGCAGTGCCTTGTCCGTGGCCGCCTGTGTCAGTGTCCTCTGTGTGTGTGTATGTCTGTATTTGTGTGGTGCATATGGGAAACCAGCAGCTGCCTTTGACATCCTGGAACGAATACCCTCAGGTACACGGGTCTGGTCGCCAGTGTCCAGGCAGGAAGAATCCCCGTACTCTGGAGCTGCAGAAGGTGGTGATGACTTATAAGATTCCTTAACAGGAACAATACAAATCTCAACATTTCTTATATTTATGAGCACAAAGTTTCTATTGCCAAAATAAGGAATATTTTATCTCAGTTTTACAACTATAATACTGGAAGTCGGCTTTGCTTCTTTTGTAATCTATCAATATATTAAAACTTTTCATGGAAATACAGATACACTTTTATGTTGGCTAATTGCCCAGCCCTGAATTAGAGGCTCAAATGTGGCTGTCACTTGGACTGGATTTTCCAAGTGAGCTTTTAATAATAATAATAATAATAATAATAATAATAATAACAACACAAACTAAACTTCCTTTACTGAGAAGTTCTATTTAAGGAAAAAAAATATTCATCATCATTCTGAATTACAAAACAGAAAGGAACTGCCAGCAATCTTAAGTCACCAAAAAGTGAGCCAATTAAAATTTTCTTTATCCCTACTTAGGTTCAAGCTAATTGAAAGATATCTATATTGTACTTCAATCTGCCAGTGTAAAGGTCATATTAGTTCAAAACTCACAAGAGTTCTTTTGATTTCCTTTAAATATGAGACAAATTATCCCATAACTCACTAGGAGCCATTCATTCACTCTGTAAAAAAGACGTATAAAAAATACAACATAGGAATATGTAACGCAAAGACAAATGATAAATTTTGTTAAAGCTTCTCCATGTGCTGTGTGACTTCTTTTGTAACCTGTCTTGATTAGACCAACCTGGTGGGAAGTGACTCAGATTAGCCTATGGGGTTAACACACGCTAAAGGTTAGAGCAATGAAAAATCCTGGATGCATCTTATTTCTAACTGTGCTGTTATATACATAAGAATAAAAGGTAAGTTCTTAAATTAATTCTGAGTAACTTCTTTGCAGTTCATAACATTCCACAGATGCTAATGGCATAATCATAGAATAGTTTGGTTTGGAAGGGACCTTTAAAGGTCGTCTAGTCCAACCCCTCTGCAATAAGCACGGACACCTTCAACTAGATCAGGTTGCTCAGAGCCCCATCCAACCTGACCTTGAATGTCTCCAGGGATGGGGCATCTACCACCTCTCTGGGCAACCTGTTCCAGTGTTTCACCATCCTCATTGTAAAAAAAATCTTCCTTCTATCTAGTCTAAATCTACCCTCTTTTACTTTAAAACCATTACCTCCTGGTCCTATCACAACAGACACTACTCAGAAGTCTGTCCTCATCTTTCTTATAAGCCCCCTTTAAGTACTGAAAGCCTGCAATAACGTCTCCCCGGAGCCTTCTCTTCTCCAGGCTGAACAACCGCAGCTCTCTCAGCCCGTGCTCATAGGAGAGGTGTTCTATCCCTCTGATCGTTATCTAAGGTCATCTATCAACAATGGCAGTGAGATGTTTAATTCCTTTGTGCAAGCAATGGGATAGGAAGAATTACACAACTCTGTACCTCTGTGGATCTGGTTCCAGGATGATAAAGTTCTGCTGTGGAAGGGCATCTTATGGTTGCCTTACATTTAAGCACCTGCAAACTAGGTTCAAAGTTTCTCAGACAGTGTTTTCTGAATATGAATTATTTCAACAGATCTGAAGATAGTATCTCCACTCTTTTCTTACACAGTCTTTTACTACTCACTCAAGTTGCAGCAGGCTCAGAGGATTTAAATGAGTATCTCTGACCTCTCAGTTGGATACACAGGGATGGAATAAACTAAATGATATTCTCACACATTTATTTTTCAGGCCATCTATAACTACTAAAAAATAAGAACACGACTAGGGCATTCAACATGTTAGGAAGAAAATAATTTCCTTCTCAATACCAAATTAGTCTAAAAAAATTTGACATAGGTAAACCTACTAAGCCAAAATCATATACTTTCTGGTGCACCCAAACAGATAATCAATTCATAGAAAGTAAAAAAAAAAAAAAAAAGTTCAAGAATAGATATTGAGACTCTTCTGGCAGTCAAGCATTCCATTACTTGACAAAAATTATAGAAAATTGGCTCTGTCTCTGTTGAATCCTCTGCTAGTATTCTTCCATTATAAGAACATATGTGAAGCAACAACTTTCAGAACCCTCTTTCTGCATTTGCAGTTGTTGCATTTTCAGTATTTTGTTGTCCTGTAAGTATTCTTTATATCAAGAACTTGTGTTTGTAACAATGAACCTTTGAATTCTATTACTATGGGGAAAAAAAATCACACATTATCTTCTTTAAAAAATGTTAGAAATTATCATTTCAATGAACAAACATTTCATGTAAATTTTTTGGCTTCTGTCCTTAGACATTTTAATCTTCACTAGAAGGGAAGAAATGGTAATAGCTGAGAGAAAATGCATTTCCCCTACTGCTAATTTGGTAAAAAGTAATTTACCCGCTCCCCATGTCCCTCACACATAAGATCATTGTGTATGGGGTTAATTATAAATCTGTTTCTTAAGTCTTTTTGTTTCTTTGCTTGTCTTCACCTCAAATACATTCGGATACCTATACTTAATTTTCAATATAAAGACAAGTGAATAATAGCAGTCCTCCGTACACAAACATATTTAAAAATTAGCTTTACTCTGTAAGCAGTATAAAGTCACACTTCCAGTAACTGACACACCTACATTGTTGACAGGAAAAAAAACACCACCACTTGAAAATTCAGCCCCTAGACATTTAAACCTAGCAACAACTAACAAAAGTGCTACAGCTATTGTTGGATGAATCTGTAATAAAGTAACCAGAAACTAGTCCCTCAGGTGGCCAGAAGCAAACCTGTATACAGACCACTGTAGATCAATGTGAAGAGACGATTTTCTGCGGAAAGGAACAAGAAGCTGGAATATGTTTTTGCAGTTCTCATGCAATATTCTTTTTGCAAGTATATGAGACATTTGCAGCCTGCTTCAGCTGTCAGAAGGATTTTATCATCCAATAAAGTAATCTCAGTCTATCGCTAAAACTCAGATTGAATCAGGTCAATGGAAATGGCTGGATTTTCTTCAGGTTCTTAGATTAGTTCTGTAAGAAAAGTATTCATACTTACAGGTAAAGTGCACCAAATGCCTGATATGTTTCTTTCTTTAGTTCTCTTTACTGTGAACATTATGGAAAGAAAAAAGCCATCTAGATACAGATGACCCATGTATTTTCTTTTTTCTTTTCACTGCAGGAACATATCTGTGAACACCTTACTGAGAGGTCTTTGCATATTCACTGTTTCTAAAGTTAGTCACTGCCTAACACTTGTAATTTCAGATGGTTTAATATTATCTATTTGAAATTTTTATAGCTATTAATAATAGGTGTTGCAGGAATACCTGGAAGTCTTAAGAATTAGACAGGATAATAACAAGTTGGCTTCATTTCCCTCAACTTTAGATACTGCAGTTGGTACCTAAACCAGTGACTTTAGGCTCCTCTTACTGTTGATGGATACTAATAGGCTTCTTCAGGCAGTGATTCCTATCTGTACCTTATTGTAGGAGTTTACAATTATATGAACAATCCTTAAAAATAATATGTTTCTCTCCACTGACTATGAAGCAGTACTGGGATAACTAGCTTAGATATGGATATTGACATGGTAGATACCCGCATTTAGTCAGATGAGTATCAGTCACAAAAAAGAAAGTTCTTGCCCCAATGAATTTACTCTCTAAATAAGAAAGGAAGAAATGGAGATTTAGAGAAATTAAATAGTTTGCACAAAATCAGAACATGAAATTAGTATCTCCTGAGTCCTACTAAAATGTTTTAAACAAAAGACTGTACCTGCTTCACTTTTCAGTATGCAGTCGTTCTTTCAAAGCTCTTTTCTTTAGCACCTTGGAAAAGTCCTCATACTACACTGCTATGTTGATGACAGTTTTTCTTTGTTTTCTTTTCTAACTTATTTCCATTGTACTAAAAATGCCGTTTGATTCACTTCTACACAGAGTCCTCATAAAAAATTGAAAGGCTTCAATAATTTTAAATCATTCTACACTGCACATAGAGATTTAAATTTCAGTGCTAATTTTTTTATTAGCACTTTAATTTGGAAGGTACTAGGCTTCTACAAGATTTAAAATTATTGGAGCATTTCAAATTTTTATAAGCTTCCCAGTAAAGATGTGACTATGGTTCTGGGCTTGTAAAGTGTAACACAATTTAAATTTAATCTAAATTATTTAAGTGCTTCAGACTTCAGGGAGATTTTCAATCTTTCAAACTGGGATTCGTGTTTAGAGACTAGAGCAATCTTATAATGCAAAGTGCTTTCATCATTTTAAAGACCTGCGGGCAGCATTCAGAACAGGCCTTTTTTATTGTCAGTTTGTTAATTTAAATTATTTGTTTTCATCTCCAGTGTATGGAGAGGAAACAAGTAAAATTAGAGCATAAAGGGAAGACACTGTTTCCTCTAGAAAGTTTAAGATAACAATGAGCTTTCCCATATAGGTAATATATATATATATATAGGTGTATGTGTATACAAGGTAATGTGAAGAACACTATTTTGCAATGTATATTTTGAAACATACTGTAAGCTGTTACATGATCTATAGTCTCACCCATGCCCATAGGTATTAAATATACCCATTTTTTTAAAAGATCAAAGACATATACCTTGCGTTTTCATTCTTGCTGAAGACATTGCTTCACCTAGAGAGGAACCAAAATGTGTTTAACTGTATTTTGTTTAGTTTTAGTCTAGTGTGAACATACTAACCTCCTGGAAAATCAAAATGTGATACATCATTTCTATAACCATCTTTGCCCTACAATTAACAAAATATTACGGCATTGAATACATGGATTTCTGATTCATACAATTCTGAGAAGCAAAATTTCAAAGACCATTATTGAGTGCCTGAGGAAGAATTCTGCTCGCATCACCAGTAATTTTGGAACTGAGATGTCTCCACCTATCTAACACATGTTTCTACTGGACTTCTCTATCATTCTGACAGCTATTTTTCTGTTACAGGAACATTATTTGCCCTTCAGGTTGCCCAGTCAAAGTAATCTCATTCCTTTTTCATGGCAGTATAAGATTTCTGAAGGCACTAGGCAATTGTTGTGAAGTTAATATTGAGAGATGTCAGCATCACTAATTTTGCAGGATGAGCTTCCAGATTTAGTTTGAGCAAAAGTTATATTAAATCTTTGGTACATATGTTTATCAAGATGTGTCAAGAACTGTTGAGTAGTGGTCAACTGCTATAATGAAGCATGGACTAGAAACTCTTGAACTAGATCAAATAGATGGGAAAGTGCCCTCTTTGATCCCCTGGTCTGGTGGGTCAGATACAACCAGATGGTGGACAGTCATGTAATTTGTATCATCCTAATCTAGAAAGCCCTTCAGAGATCTGTATTTTGAGTCACTAAAACACTGGAAGATCTAAGATGATTCTTTTGAGATGGAATAATTAGGTGAAAAGTCAATGTCTGTTCCTTTCATAAATGAGCACTGGTCTTATGTTTGGATAGTAGTAGCTTATTGTACAATCACAGGTAAAGCCTATCTACCCCTTACCAGGCTCAGATGTATGTAGGACACAGGGAAAATGAAGCTATTGATCATGCAGAGTGGAAGTTAATAATTGGTAGCAGGCAATGGATGCCCAATCCCTCTCCATTAATGATATGAAGGGAAAAAGAAAAAAAAAAATACACTGACTTATGGAGGAGTGGGACTGGGTCTTGTCTTTGCAAGCTTGAGGGCCAGATTCACTGGTTTACTGTAAGTACTTTGTTTGCTTTTGTATGCAAAGTAGTAATGAATTTTGTTTAATGACAAACATTAAACTGTGTTTACAGCTGTGTTCTGTTCTCAGAGTGGCATAAACCATCTGGAGAGTACTACTAAATCTCACCCACAGAATCAAGGTCAGGTTCTCATTTGATTTAAATTTAATTTTGTCTACTAATGCTAGTTTATATCATCGCCAGTATGTATCAGAATCTCTATTAAGTCATTGTTTTAATTGAAATACACTTAAATGAGGACAAGATGGCAAACTGCGATAATTATTCAATTCTATTTATTGTATGAAATGTGCCACAAAAATAATAATAATAATTTTAAAAAATCTTCCCAGCAAATCCACATAATAAGGGACAATCCCTGTCTCAGGGTTCCTGCACTGGTTATGCCTGATGGACCATTAATGATATGTGTAGCCAAAGTGAATTAAAGGGGTTTTATCAGGCATCAAGAACGTATCTGTGGGGGGTCTACCAGTATTGTACAAAATTGAGAGAAAGGACAAAATAAGTGTTTAAAATAAAAGACAGAGAGAATAAGACAGAAGTTGAGAGTAAAAGTTATGGTAATTTGTCCATACTCACAAAACCATCTGGAATTTATACTACATGTTCACCTTAAGAATTAGAATACAGATTTTTTGAGGATTCTAATAATATCATTACAGTCATAATAAGCCGAAAAAAACTCCAACAAATGAATAAAAAACCAAACCAAGTAAGTCCTTGTTCCTAAGCGTGTTCTTCATTCACAGAAAGGAAATGAGAAATAGGAGGCAGGAAAAAAATCCTGTTCCATCACTCTAACAATCTTATTGCAAAAAGGGTGCTGCTTGATGTAATATTTTTTCTGCTAACAAGAACTTCTTTCCACCTTCCATCTTTGGATGTTTCATGTTAGCCAGAGGACAAAGTTTACAACTGTCATAGCCGTGCTAGGAATTGATAAAATGATGCAGATTACCTATGTATACATGTATGTAAAAAGTGTTTGTATAAGTATAAAATATTTGTAATTCCTACATTTATTAATAAATGTTGTCTGTTATAGTTTGGATGACTAGCTTTTTTTTTTTTTATTCAAATTTGCATCTAATATTATTCTGTTCTTTTTTTCCTCCTTGATTTCTATTCATAATCACAGTCACAGTTTTAGTTTCATCTATAGCACTTTTTTTTTTTTTTGGTAAAAATCTCTTTTTGATTGCATATGTGAGGAAAAATGCCCCTTTGACTAAACAGAAACTGTAATTAACAGATACATACATTGTATAAAGCTTCCATTGAACAGATTTTTCTCATATTATTATCCAGCAGATGAACTGTTTGGGGATTTGTTCTCACTTTGGGTATTTGAGAAGACGGTGGTTTTTTTGAAGGAAAAAAAAAAAGCCAAATAAGGAATATATAGAAGTATTTGCTAGATTTTTCACAAAAGCAGAAATAAATCAATTTTCACCTAATTTTTTTTTACTTGAAATAAAAATCAAAAACAACCCAAACCCAAAGAGTTCTACTACAGCAAGGAAGGAAAATAATGGTGAAATATTTCCCAGCCATTTTCATTATACAGCCTTGTATTGTTGCAAGAAATGTCTTTCCTGAATTCTAATTATCTATTACTCAATCAAGCAAAATGACAAATGCAATCAACGTTCATTGTGGTAACCAAAAATTTCAATCAATATTAAACTCAGGGTGGTAACTACAGCACAGACAGACCTATAAAACATTGCAATACACACTGTAAAATACTTGTGTACTGTTAGAGTTTCACTTTTATACACATTTTAAGTTCTTTATACTTCTTAATTCGTCTTTACTGATGCTTTTGTTCCTTTTTTTCTGAACTTCCTGAAATATTGTAAAACCTAGAATGTACTACAGTACAGTGACAGCAGATTCTTTCAGAGGGAAAGTTCTGCTGCACAGAGTATGACAACATCTCAAGTTTTGCCTTTTGGATCCTCTTGAAAGTGGTGTAATGCTAAACTTACAGATATTGTCTGGGAATTAACAGTACAAACTATTATCCAAACAATGGACATTTTGATTTTCCTTTATTTCCATACTTTCAGTCATGAGATATTTTATTCTTTAACTGCTAAATGTTTTCTGTATAATGCTTGTTTATTTTTAATAATAAACTTTTTCAATCTATTAAAATTTGAAAATTTTACTTTTCTGCCCTTTATAGCATGATTTAAATCTCTAATACCAAATCTTCTCTACCAGTAGCCTTCTGTATACTGCTATGAATGCAGCCACAACCCTAGTTTTCCATTTGCTTATTTAATATGAGATTAAAATTACTGTAGCTTTTTGGGCCCTAGTTCTGCATTAGACAATCTACCCAGCTATTGGTCTTTCTGCAATTTGCTTGACGAGGTGGAAGATCTTCAGCAGGAAGCTGTAAAACTGCAGTTCATCTTGTCTTCAAAAAGAAATCACTCCTCTGCAATAATAGTTTTACATTTCTTTGATACCACAGTGACTATGTCTCTTAGTCTCAGTAAGTCAAATATAGAAGGCGCTCTCTCCAAATATCCTGTAGTCCCCAAATGTACTTGGCAGATGTGATGTCTGGTGTATCAAGAATTACAAAAAGCTGCACTCTCTTTTTCTGTATAAGCAATAGTTTGCTAGAGGATTGTGTGATCTCCACTATGAGTACTAAGAGCACTCCTGAGCACTGTAACTCTATTTTTTATACACACATATTGCTAAATGTTTTAAATTTCTTTAATTATTTCCTAGCTTTTTTTTTTTTCCTCACCAGCAATCTCCCAAACAATTTATATTAAATGCTTGAGAGTTAGCATGGGTCATGAACCATTCCCAATAGAGAAATTCAGGGAGTCCATACTTCCTCTGGAGTGTGTAAGAATTTAACAGTATGGATACCAGCTGCTAAGAATCAGATGATGTGACTCAGAGAATGGGCCTCAGCACTTCTAATATATTGATTTATCTCCAAGTCCCTTCAGACTTCTTTTTTTTTTTGATTCTTTGAGATGTGGTTTTCAACTTATATGTGATAAAGAATTATGCCTGAACCTTCTCTACAAAACTGAAGGATTTCATTTGTTGGGAAAACTGTGTTTTTAGTCAGGGATACTGTGCAACCACTTGTCCAACCATTGTTTTCACCCTTCATAAATAGAATGTTTGCTACTTTCCAAGAAGCAAGAGGGTCTAGTAAGACCCACAAGACATCAGTGTTCCTAATTTACCTTGGCACGTTAACCATTCTCTGAGAGAAGTATTAAAAGCTAGTATTGTGATTATGTATCGAGTTCATGGATTACAGGAAACCCTTGGAGGAAGGTATGTGCATGACTGTAACCTCAGGAGAAAAGAAGTACATAAGAATAAACCTTAGATGACCAGCATCTACTTGAGAGAAGGAAAACCTGAGGACAAGTCTTGTTTTGGGATTGCATCCTAGCTGAAAGAGCAATCCCAAAATAAGACACACTTCATCTAGTCAACTTTTTAGCTGAACTAAATAGAAAAGGTGCTTGGAACTGAACTAAAATACAGGCAGTCAGGCATAGTCTATTGCCCCCCTGCCAATTTTTGTCTTTGCACATAATCACCTCATTAAGATTTGAAAAGTAGTAAATGTTAGCAAGTCTTCATGCATGTTATGGTGTTGGTCTAATGTTAAAAATGATTTCAAAACTCTTTGTCCAAAGCAAGAGTATTGCCCAGTTCTGTAGGGTCCAGAATCCTCAGTCGAGATTGGGAAGTGCTATAATGCTAAACTTACAGATCTTATATCAGCAGTGCAAACCATTATTCTGGAGATGTGTGCAACAAGCAATCAGAGAAGACAAAGAGGAGAGTGACTGAAACACCAAGTGTCTCTTCTGAACTGTAGTGTTTCTGCTGACCCTTTCCTCTGTGAAAAAGAGTCAGAGTAGGGTAGAAGCTCTCTAAATTTACACTTTTATTTATTTTACAGTGCAAACAGTGAAATTCCTATTTCATTCATTCAGAAGTATTTTGGAAGCAGGCGTTTATTCTATTGTCAAGCATTTTCCTAGCTTCCATATACATCACATCCACAGCAGTTCATGAAATAATTGCATTATAGTTCAGAATTCTTTTGTCATTATTATTATTTTGTCTTAGGAAACTTCATTCTTTAAAGGAGTTTAAATTCTGTAAACTTAGGCTTACTGTTTCTCTCCGTTTGCTGCTCTCTGGATGGCAAGGCCCAAATTGTTACTATTGTTATAAATTCTAATTAGACACTTGGCATTAGGATCTATGTGGTTCTGCTATACAGATGTATGGGAGGGACACTGAATATGAAAAGGAGCTGAGCAGGAAAAGGAGCAAATAGGAGCAGTTGATAAGTGGGACCATGGACACTGAAAACTGCATAAACTCATGCAGATCAGCTATGGGAGTTTCTCACTTACGGGCTCCAGTGATTTAATGTGAATTGTCCTGGGAAGCTTCTCTCACCCTCACTGTCCTGGGAACCTGTCCAGAAATTTGCCTGGCTCCCCAGTTGTTGTGGATTTTCTAATTTTCTGTCTTAAAGACTAATTTTCTTTCTGAAAATCCAGCACCCTTCTACCATTGTGCTATGTGAACTCATTAATTATTTCTCTAGATTCAGCTATCTCATTGTGTCTGGTTCCGCATTTCAATTTTTCTCACATTTTCAGTGAGTTCCTCTCTATTTGCAAGTAGGTCAAGGATGGCTTCTCCTCTAGTTGGTGCATAGTTGGCTGTCTTTGGTTTCTGAGAGATAATCCCTCTATAAATGGTATCTTGTGATTCTGAGTACCTTGAGATTTGGTCCAGGAAATTTTCATTCCTGCAGGTCTCTAGTCATATACCATCTGTCATTTTGTCTTTGTTTTTAATTCCTTGCAACTTTACCTAAAAACTGAACCATTACATTTGTTAATAAGGATTTGTGTAGTTCTCTGATATGTAGGTCTGCAGTTTCCAAATGGCTTAAAGGAACCAGGCACCTATTTTTGGTTGGTTTTGTTTTGGTTTTCTTTTTTTTCTTTTACCTTTTTCTTTTAAGTATGGGGTAAATTACAGCTGCTCAACAATGTTGGGCTATTTAAAATCCAACTTAGGTTAACTAGTCATATGTCAAAATATGGTAAGTCTCATCTCAGACTACTGCAACATGCAACACTTGCAGCTGTTAGCATTAATAATACAGAACACTGAGACAATTGTAATATCTGTTATGGTCCTCAGTATTATAGAGATGATGATAAGCAAGTCTTTGACACTATTATTGTATCAGTCTATAGTTTGCAAATATTAATAAGATGTACTTTGACACAGGGCATCATGTCTGAACTGAAAAGCCATTAGCGAAATTATAATATAAATAAAATGTGGAGTGAAAGGCTAATAACAAGTATGCCAGATGTTACACTGTGAAAGCATAGAATATTTATGGACTGTTGCAGTCAGGTTCAATGGATGCTCTGGACACATGGAACATTTGAGAAATACAGCATTGGAATATACTGAATTATACAGTACGATACAGATGTTTTCCAGGGGATGCTAGTTACTGCATTCCTGACTAAGCACTGGAAACAAAACTGGAATTTCAGTGATGTGAAAAAGGGGACTTGATGCAAATTCTACTACTGGTAAAACAGCATGCATCTTTTTACTGATTATTGAAAGAGAAGACTATTTTCATCTGATTCAAAAATTGAGAAAGACAGGAAGAAAACAATCTAAAGACACAGCTAAGCACTTACGTAGACCATCATTCTAGATCTATTAAGTGACTTGTGAACTTAATCTGCCAATTTCCTAAATGGTAAATAGGTATTAACTCTAAAATATACGCAAAAGTTATTTATTGCTTTAGGCTCTTTTTTTTTTTTTTTGCTTGTAGTTTATCCCAATGTCTGTGTTATTTGGGAAGTTGGCTGGTCACTGATTAACTCTGAGAAGCAGACAGTATATCTGTATGTGTATTACAAATACTAAGCTATAAAAAGTGACTAAAGCAGTTGTAAGAGGACTGAAGTTTTGTATCTTGGTCTAGATGGAAAGCATTTGTTTCATCAGGAAAAATAATGTCCAAAGACTTAGACCTAACTTTAGGTACTCCAAGGAGATCATGAATAAGTGAGAGGGGTAAGTAACTTTGATCTTTATCAGTGCTTCATTATTTTTCCTCAGATCCTGGAATTCATCAATCTAAACCAAATGCTATTGACTATTTTAAGTTTTGGGAAGATGAGGAGAATCCAGAAGGAGGAACAGAAACCCAGCTTGGAAAAGTGTGCTATTTGGCCATATTAGACAGTATATGCTCTTATCAAGTTCTCTTTTTCTTTGGAAGGTGGAGAATAATACTTCTTCATGCTGTAAGGTAGTGCCACTGGTTGATGACCTCCTGATAGGCAAAAGAAACCTATAAGCACTAGGTAGTTAAAAATTAGGTTTACATATGACTCAAGGTATGTAGATTTACATACAACTCACTCACTTCAGGGTAAAGGCAAAGACTATCAGGAACCTACTCAGGGTACTAACAGACCTTACTGGACCCAACCAGCCTAGCCTGGGATCTCACTCCAACCCTTCCCGAGGCCCAATACCCCTTTTCATCTCAGCCTAGGGCCATCAGTACCTGTTGACCTTGACTCTTGGTTAAACATGAACAGTCTCTGGGACTACCCTACTCCCTGACTGGGTCAGTGGGTTGGGCCTTGCCCCACCAGACCCCATGAGGAGCCTCTGATGCTCCTTGCCCCTTACGGAGCTGCTGACCCGTACTGGGAGGAGAGACACATCATTCTGTTTAAAGTACAAGTGAATGCAGAACAAGGAAGGCTGGATTTTCTAAACTTGTACAGTCACTTTACAGTTCTGCTAGTGGAGATGAGTATTCTTCTCAGTAGTATGAGCAAGGCCCTAAGCCTGAGCTGGTTTTTAAGCATTTCCACCTTCCTGTCTGCTTTTTTCAGGTATGCACTGGATGACTTTCTCCTTTCTATTAAACTACTACATATTTGCTTCTCACTATGTTCTTCAGCAGCTTTTCAGTTAAGATTAGAGGGCTTTTAATAGCCGTATCAGGCCTCATGTTGTTTAAGCTGGAGATGTCCAAATAAAATTATGTTTACTACTCCAGTCAACAGCGTCCTATCTCTGTGTCACTTAGCTTTTGTTAGAATAAAGCTGAACATCATAGGCATTTGCACATCCCCAGGACCATAAGAAAGAATATCTTTAATATGCATGCACACTAGACCATGTGCTTCCCTTACTGCACATGTGTTAAAGGTTTAAATTTTCCTCCAGGCTAGTTTAAAAAGAAAAAAAAAAGAGCAACACACATTAAAATCTACATAACACTTTGAAACTGATGTCCTTAGCTGTTTGTAGACATTTTTACCTTGATAAACTTAATTCAGGTACTAAATTTAGTCAGTTCCATCAGATAAATCAATAGTGTTGATAAATCAATAGTGACAATAAATCAATAGCATTTAAACTTTGGTTCTCCCTCCCCCAATGGCTATTTTATCTGAGTAATTTAGAGAAGTACATGCAATTCTGATATAAAGAAATCAGTTATGAATATATGTCATATATATTTGAGTGCTGCTTCAAGCCTTACTGTCACACATAGTACAGGATGAAGCTCCAGACTGTAGGCATTTGGCTGTTACATGTCTGTATGTAGCTGTCAAAACTCCCATTACAGTTGATGGAAAAAAGAGCCTGTACTGAATTGTTTACACACTCGTGTCTCATGCCATTTTACTTTTCTAACAGTATCCAGGACATCAGCATGGACCTGTCAAATGTGACACAAGAACTACAGGAGACTTGCAGACTTCTGGACGAGCAGATGGATGTCAATGGGGTTACCTACATTGTGGAAAATAGCACTAGATGTCTGTGCTTCAGCAGCTGATTCCTGTCCCTAATTCTTAAAGTCAGTGGAGTCTAGAAAGCTACTAAGCTTAATCAACACTGGATCACCACATGCACCTCACATGCATATAACTTCTTTGTGAAGACCTAAATACAGGCAAATTGGATCCCACTCCTATTATCCTGTCATTTCGTCCTCAAATCGAGTACAGAATGACAAAGGTCATCTGGTTCAACCCCCCTATCAAGCAAAGCCACCTAAAGACAGTTGCCTACGACCATGTCCAAACAGCTTTTAAGTATCTCCAAGGAGGGAGATTCCACAACATACCTGGTCAACTTGTGCCAGTGCTTGGTCACCCTCAAGAGTAAAAACGTATTTCCCGATGTTCAGATGAAACCTCCCTTGTTTCAGGTTGTACCCATTGTGTCTTATTCTGTTACTGGGCACCACTGGAAAGAGCCTGGCCCCATCCTCTTTACACCCTCCCTTCAGGTATTTCTATATATTAATAAGATCCTCGCTGAGCCTTCTCTTCTGCAGGCTGAACAGTCCCAGGTCTCGCAACCTTTCTTTGTAGAAGAGATCCTCCAGTCCCTTCATCACCCTTGTGGCCCTTTGCTGGACTCTCCAGTATGTCCATGTTTCTCTTGTGCTGAGTAGCCCAGAACTGGACACAGTACTCCAGGTCTGACTTCACCAGGGCTGAGTAGAGGGGAAGGATCACCTCCTTTGACCTGCTGGTAATGCATTGCCTAATGCTGCCCAGGACATCATTAACCTCCTTTGCAGCAAGGGCTCATGGCTGATTCCTGTTCAAATTGATGTCCACCACAACCCCCAGGTCATTCTCGGCCAAGCTGTTTTCCAGCTTGTTAGCCCCCAGCATATACTGGTGCCTGGAGTTGTTCCTCTTATGGTGCAGGACTTTGCACTGCTCCTTGTTGAACTTCATGAGGTTTCCATCAGCCCGTTTTTCCAGCCTGTTGGGATCACTCTGGATGGTTGCATGATCCCCTGGTGTAACAGTGGATCCTCCCAGTTTGATGGCCTTAGCAAACTTGCTGAGGTTGAACTCTGCCCCATCATCCAGATCATTAAAGAAGATGTTAAACAGGACTGGACCCAGTATTTACCCCTGGGGGTACACCACTAATCACTGGCACTAGTCACTGCCTGGTTGGCCTTGCAACTAAGCTTTTATTTGAAGTCCATCAGTATATCTCTTGAATTGACAAATTGTTTGTCATAAATCCTTCCAGAGCAAGAAGCTGATATAGTACATTTTGGACATTATTAATCTGAGCTGGACTCGAAACAATGACATAGAGGTAAAAGTGTCTGTATGCTACTTCCAGTCCCCTGTGTGAAATAGCTCCTGTAGGGTTCATACTTAGCAATAACAACAGTTATACTATGCAGACAAAATGTAGATGCTTTTCATTTGCTTCTGTCTCTTCAGTAGATCTGTTCCAGCCTGCTTTCATATTCCCATCTTACAGGCCTTTGGGTATTAGAGCTTGTGTCAGAAAAATCATATTCAGCAAAACTAAGAATTTCATTTTTTTTTACTTCATAATGAAGGGGCTTTTGATGATAAAAACAGGCATAACACCAAGGCTAAAAAGGTGTGTACGTCCACAATTATGAAGTAATTGTGAATAAAATGGGATGCTAACAGTTGAAATACTGCAAAGCTTGAGACTTGTATATGTAAACCTCAATATGTTTTCCTTCCATAACAATTCACTCTAGAGGTGATTCTTCTATCCCGTTAACATTTTATTTTAATCTAAAAGTGGGCAAAGTAGCTGTAAGCAGCTGTAAACAACCTCTGTAGTGACTCTATTACTTAATAGTATCTGCTTATGAATGGATTGTGCTGTATGAAAGGTTGATGTTAAGCGAAGCCATGTTGCCATGTGTTCTTTTAGACTACCTATAGATGAATATTAAGAGAAATAAAGAATGGCATCCTTTGTAGTCAGAGCTGCTTGAGTTCTGCTGAACAGTGACAATCAATGTGACCGCCAAGCCTACACTTAGATAAATACTTCATAGACCATAAAAGCTTATGGTGTTTAAATACTTGAAAGTATACTCCAGTTTTTTAACACCATACAGGGGCACTCACATTATGAACCAAGGTCCCTGGGCTTTTATGTTTGAACTTAGATGTCATAAAGGTTTACTAATGAAGATTATATCCAACAGATATTCTTCAACAAAGGACTAGGTTGGCATGCGCCAGAGGAGAATACAAGTGTAAGAAAACTCATAAGTATCACACACATCAGGGGCACTGAGACCTGAGTACCAAATTGGATATCTCCACATTTAGCAATATGCAGCAGTATACACTTGGTCTGCTTCTTCTGCTAGTTTTAATACCTGTAGAAAAAACATACTAGTTAAGCCAATGATTTTCAATATTCATTTTATATTTATGTATATTTTTCAATTTTATTTTGTCTCATTCTTTCCTGTACTTCTTTAAGTACCCAGGTGGATATTTATTGATAGCACAGGACATATTTGCATGCATATGTTTTAATAAATAATATTAATTTCATGTTTTTTCTATACATTTCTGACTTAGTGTCCTGGGGATATAATCCTTTAGAACAAATGTAGTGGAAAAAAAAATTTTGTAAGACTGCAGATGAAAAAAGAAAGACCAAAAACCTCAGCTATATTAAAGCTGATCATTAAAGGACATTAACAGTCATTTTAAACTGGTATCTAGAAACTGTAGATAATTTTATTGATATTACACAAATTTCATGGGCACATATAACTGCAAGGTTGTACTTAAGGTTTTCCTGTACAGTTTCTATTAGTCAGGGGTTTTTTTCATTAATAGTCTAGGAAGAGATTAAGATAGGCAATTCATCACTGCAGGTACAAATCAGAATATAGAAATTAGGGACATGATTGCCTAAACATAGTTTTGGTACTATTTGCTATGCTTAGGGTATTTCAGACATTTACTTGGGACAAACTTGAGACAGTATTTATGTAAATTCGTGCTTGCCTTTATGCTGGTAGAGAGGCTGGTAGAAGACAGGTGAGAACCTTAGATCATCTAAAATGGTGCTAGTTACTTAAGTTTAAGTGACTTAATTAGCCACTAATAAACATCAGAATTTATCTACATGCGATTTGAACCAATAATGTTTAATCTTTCTTTTGAGTCTGGTATAAGTATGCAGAAATTGAAGCATCTTTCTAATTTGTGTGAGAAGTTTGTTTATGCTTCACTGACATTTTCTTGCTGCAAAGCAAATATCCTGACTTTGAGATTTTTCCATATTTTGTCATTAACCAGTTTGACTATTTCTAATTATGTTTTCCTTGCTGTTTGTGTATGTCATTTTACAAACAAACACAAAGAAACCCCATGTAGTTTTGCATTCAGCTCACAGAGGTATAATCTCTTTCCTTTGCTGGAGGAAATCCTCAGTGATGTGCTGCCAATATTTTAACAAGAGACTCTCACAAATCATTCTTCCCTTAAGCCTACGTTAAATCTGTGCATCAGGAGTATGTGTGCTCCAGAGAGGAATGGCAACAGACTCATTTGTTTCCAATTTAATGTGAAAATGTGTTCTCATAAACATAACCAAAGAAGATGGGATCTTATTTGGCAAACAAACTGATATTAAGCTCCTGGAAATATCTAGACTACGTTCCTTAGCAAAAACAAACTGATGCAAAAAAAATGCACGTGGATAGGTTTACTAGGATAGCACTGTGCTTTGAAACAGCATGTGAGCAATACTGTTACTAGTTATCTATTGAGATGTAATACATTGTGAGATGTTTGTTTTCCTCACTATTATATCTACCATTCCCAGATGCAAAATGTTGCAGATATTGTACACAAAACCAAAAGCCCCACTAAACAATTGTGATTATTCTGAAAATGCTTCCTCCATCTCAAATTATATTATTACACCCTTATAATACTGTGTATGTGTGCATGTTTCAGTATTTCCCAGGGCAATTACAAGGGCTTAGGAAAGTGCTGTTCTATGAGGAATATCCTTAAGAGTTATCAGAGAATGGGACTAGCATAATGTTATATTCCTGAGGATCTTAACACAAATAAGTGGTTTGGAGAGAATGAGAACACTCTACCCAGGCCTTCCTCTGACAATGGCTGAGGCCTTCTCAACAGTGCCATAATCTTTAGGCTTCAGTAAATTTGGGGGATTCTTTGCTGTTAGAGCTGTTTCACATTAGATAGATAAATAAAATATTTATTGTCTGAAAAAAGAGGGAAGCAACAGAAGCAAATATGACATACCCTATTCTAATATGTCCACTCGCAACAGTATTGTGTGATTTAAAATTGGGGCACACAGGCTTTTTGTTTTGGTTTGGTTTGGTTTTTTAAGCCCTGAAGTGTACTATCTCTTGAATTTTAGTTTTCATCTAGTATTTTCATGAAATATTATACTAATTTTGCTTAATTTAGAATAAAAAGGTACTTAATAAAGTTACCCATATTCTAACCATGAATAGTTCACAGCAATTTGACTTCAGCATTATGGCCACTCTTTCTGATCAATAGGTACATAATGCATTTCATGCAGAGGGAATCACCTGTCAGGAGGAAGAAATGTAGGTGATTCATTTATTTATTTATTCCAAGATACTGGAAAGGTTGATTGTGAGCCTCTCTCCTAGAAGATATAATTTCCTTAAGCAGAGTAAAAAATGAAACTTTTTTTCTTTTTCCTTTTTTTTTTTCCCCCATTCACAAACTGAGAGGCTCTACTAGATGAATTAATAGTTCTCTACTAGCTAGAATAGTTCTTTACTGTCTTGCTGAGCAGGGCTTCATGGCTAAATTAGCTCCTTGAAGGACAACTGGCTGCAGCGATGAATGCCAGGTTTCTGTATCTGCATAGAGGTAGCCTCTATACTCTCAGATTCCCCTCAAAGTAGACCCAATTTTGGCCCACTTTGACATGGAAGTCAATGAAATCAGCATTTCATTGGTCTATCCTCTCTGAGGTATATAACATTTGCCATTCAGATTAATCACATTGTTACATAAGATGTGTCCTCCTTTCTTTAACTTTCATCTTTTCCTACCCATGGACTACCATATGCGGTGGTGCATATTTGGTTTCACTTAACGATAAGCAAATTGATTAGGATGCAAAGAAGGATAACAAAGTTGATTAAAGGTTTTCCCAAAATTCACTTTTGGAGAAAAGCTCTAAAAACTAAATATGTCTAGCTTGATTAAGATATAATGGAAAGGTGATCTGATAATGTGCAGAAATATCTGATGCCTGTCAACATTTCAGATGAAAATGTAACAGAAAGTTATAGGAAGAATTAGAAGGAATGGTATGAAAATACCCACGTGAAAACAACATTATGAACATCACGGAATAAAATTCAGGCAGTGGATCTGATTAAAAAAAGACTGAAAATGACAGAAAGCCTCAAATATTATGCCTCACTTCATCTTTTCATAACAATGTTAGAAGAAATAACAAGATGGCATTGTTTAGAGTGTAGAGCTCAGAATGGTGAATTCTAATTTGAGCTTGGTTACTGACTCATAAGAGAAAGTGAAGGGATTATTTCCTTCAAGGCAAGAATTTCCTAAGTATAACGTGGTGATGATAAAAGACAACTTACTTTTAGGAATATGAGGAAGAGAAAGTGGCTTTAAAGTGTGAAGTAAATTTATAAAAGTGAAATGGCATGTGTATCCTGTTCTTCTGACTGTTGTCTAAAGTAGTAATCTGATTTCTTAAAGGCATCATAGAATATAGATATTGCAGCACAACACTAAGGCTAAAAGGAAAGTTTTTGAGTTTCACTTTGGAGCTGATCAGAGTTCCAGTGTCACTTTAAAAAAAAATAATAGAATGAATATAAGGAAATTTTAACATTGAGATGTCTCAAAAGCAATCTATATGTAACATAAGTTCTTTTGATATATGCATAAGGTCAGAAGTGTAAAAACAAGGGAGTGGAATTATCTCTCTAGGGCTGTACAAAAGGTCCTCAGGTGATAGATGCTTTGGCCTAGGTAAACATAAAAGTATGCAAAGACAATCTCACAAAGCAAATCATTCAAAAACACTGAAGGTGCCTTCATATCTGAACAGCTTGTAAAAAAATTACTCTGATCAATAGATTGGGTACAATCAATCATGCAGGTCAGACTGTTCATTTTGCCAGGTTACTTGCTCAGCAGCCCCAAAAGGGAAGTAGAATTGAAAAGAGGTGTTTAATATTTCAGAAAATTGTCTATTGTAGATTTGGTTTAATTAAATTAAATTAGAGTCTCTTAGGTTGTTCCTTTCCATTTCTGAATTTTGAAAAAATTCAAATTATAAATAATAAAGCCTTCAAGGCTCTATGAATATGGCAAACCTTTAAAATTGATATAAATATTATCTATTGATTGCAAGTAATAAAATAGGAGCTACCATTATCCATTCACATGAGAGAAAATGATTATTAAAATGCGTGTTGGTCAAGTTACGTTTCAAATTACTTGTTATTGTGACTTCCTTAGAGTTTTAAAGGATTAATTACTACTAAGAAACTTAGTGTCTGTAGGTCTCTAAATAATTGTCTGCTTTAATTCAGATAACCATTTCAGAAGAGGACACAAGTTGATTTCTCCCAGTGGTCACCAGGATTTTGGTTCAGTAAATCTGGGTGCGTGTATCCTCGCAATAGTGTTCCAAATTATGTAGTGTCAGTGAAGCAGAAACAATGTTAACTGAGGTGAAAAACCAAGCTCAAGAGACAGAACAAGGATAGTAGTGAGTTTAATCTCATAAACCTGACTCTTTAACTGACTATCAAGTATATTTTCTTAAGTTCTCACATGTCCTAATATATTCTATTGGCAAACATAGTGCGGGGAAGCTTGTATGGCCAGCGTCTGTTTTCTTCTTCCTTTCTGGATGAACTGAAGATCACTGTCCAAAAAGATGTAGTTCTATAAAGATCAGAGAATCTAAATTAATTTAAAGAAGATATGTACTTATGAAATGAAAGCTGTAAGCAACGACATATTAAAGATGGAATATGGTGCAAAATACGTTGACTGTCCTGATGCTAAAACCAGTGAAAACAATTTAAGCTATTAAAAATCAAAATCATTACAAAATTTATATCAGCTGAATTATAAATCCCTCCTGAGTGGGGAAATAGATATTGTAAAGAAGCAACTAACAATTATCAAGATTTTTTTCCACAAGTGTTATTGTGAACTCCTTCTGAATACATTTCCATGAATTCTATCAGAGAGAGTTTTAAGATCCAAAAAGAATAAAAACAAAGTAAAATGAACTGAAAACGTTCTGTGCTTCTGTTACGAAGTTTTTCATTTTAGCAGTGGATAATCGTCAGATAAAAACAGTTATCAGTTGAGATTACTGAAAGATGAAATCATTACATAAAAGGTTAACTAGGCCATCTGATCAGCTTCTCTTTCCTGCTGTGTATTACAGATCACATTTTTGCATTTTATGGAGTCATCCCAAAGCCAAGATTTCATCAAAGTCAATAACTGTTTTCGGACTAAAAATGTATTTAACTAGACAGAAATAATCTTTTTCCAGTGGTTAATTACCCTCACTCCTTGATATTTGTGCCTTATGCCCAAATTGAATTTGCCTGGCTTCGGCTTCCATTGATTTTCGCTTGATTTTCCTTTCTCTGATAAACTAAAGAGACCTTTATTAATTAGTATTTTTCTTCTAAGGAATACCTAAGCAGTAATCCAGTAATTTCTCAGTCTTCTTTTCATATGCTGGATAGGCTTACTTTTTAGCTATACTTCTCTGAAAAAGCTTCTTCTCAGGTTGTAAAGAGCAAGGTATGCTTTTTTTCCTGCCCAGATCTATTCCACAAGATATGCACAATCATGCAATGTCCCATGTGCCAAATTTGGAGCACAGTGCTTGGCTGTACTTCTAGAGTTGCTTTCTGTAAGGAGAGCCTGGAGAAGAGAAGGTTCCGAGGAGACCTTATAGCAGCCTTCCAGTACCTAAAGGGGGCTTATAGGAAGGATGGGGAGAGACTTTATCAGGGAATGTAATGATTTTTTTTTAACTACAGCATAGTTGCAGAATATCATAGAGAGACGTACAGGTCTTTGGCCACTATGATCCTTAACACTTTCTCAGAGATACTGAGAAACAGGGCACTTTCTCCTGTTCTGTCAAGTTATGAAGTATATAATTATGCGCTAGCAATTCTGTTTCTACAGTATGTTATTTAACAGTACACGGGTAAATTTGGCATCCAGATCCTTAGTATAACTGACACATTATGATCACTTTTTACTGACATTTGTGACATTTGAAAATGTTACTGCCAGAGATTTTGTTTTAATATTCAGGCTACAGATTAAAATTTTGATCACAGTATATATTTATATGTATAGAACATATTAAATATATTATATAAACATTAAATATCAATATAGAAAATGTTAACCTAACATATATGACATGTATTATATTATATATTGTATTACATACATTAGTATATAATATTAATCACGGCATTAGTCTCAGAGGAATGCTATTAGAAACATTACCACATGAGGGTGATTTACATGGGTAATCACTTCTGATAACTCACTTATCCATTTCCCAACTATTTTAATGTAGATGTTATCTGTATACTATGATTTTATTTTTTGAAAGGGAATACTGTTTAGCATTTCTCAAATAAAAGAATGAAGTACTTTTATCATCCAATGTTCCAATCTATTTGAAGAATAAATTCAAGTCTTTTGGCAAGATCTACTTTCTGTTAAATCAAGTTGGCAAGGACTAATTATATTCTTTTAATTCCTTATCAATTGAGTCATGTATTAGTCTTCCACTAATGTACCGATAATAGATGTCAGACTAACTGTCCTAAAGTTGTCTGCTATTTTGTTAAAGAATACTTACTCTGTAGTGCTAGTTTCCAAATGCCAAAGATTTAAGGTATTACCTATTTAATCAATAATTACAATTTAAGGATAAAGAAATGGAGTAAAAAGTATACATATATGTTATGGCAAATGTGCTGTTGACCCCTACAGAGCAGTGTAGGCTCTGTATAGATGCTCTATAGATGCTCTATAGAGGCTCTATATATGCCTATAGAAGGCACCAAATAACGGAAGAGCCTATGTTATCTAATAAAACATTTTTTATCATTAAATAAAGCTATGTTCCTCCAGATCTGAGTAATAAAACTGTTTTAGAAGTCGTAAATAGAGTAAAATAGTCTCATCTCAAAATATTCCTCTATATATTTTCATGTAAAATTTCAGGAATGAATGGGAAATTCTCATCAACTTCCTTCCTTACATATTTCCTGTTTCTAAGATAGACAACTTCACGGAGACTTCACAAATCTGGCACCACCTCTGATCTTCCCTCCTCTTGAATGAAGGTGAGGCAATCACATGTTAAGCTGAAAGAAAAACAAAAAAAGGATGTGCCAGATCTTTCAGCTATGAATCCCTGTCACTCTAGAAGAGCTGTCGTTGTGCATATCCCAAAGTAGCTACAGAGTTTTTTTTCTGGAATGATCATACTTTCAACCTCAGTAATAATTTAACAACGCTCTACAGCCCATGTGCCCACATCCAAAAATAAACTGCAGACTGTGAAATTGTGAGCCTGTCTTTAAGACAATGCAGGGAGGAAGGGTATCTCATTTCTACCTGGCAAGTGAACTCAAAAGGGAAATTTATCAATCTTTCCGTTTCCAAACCCCTTACCTATTGTTAGTATAATCTTGAATCTTATCCTCTGTTAGCAATGGGGAAATGGACAGAGAAACCATTATATTCTCCCGGTGAAGAAGCACACTTGTTTTTGCCATCAGCAACAGAAAATAGTGTTTGGGAAGCAGCTCTGTTGTTGCCACTGAGCCTCTTTTGGTTGAGCATAAAGCCAAAGACACTGCTGGGACCCCTTTCTCTTCGACTCATGACTACAATTTTGCTGGCTTATGTGTCTGCCATACCCAATATTTTCCTGTTTCGGCTATTCAAAAGGCGGCCTTGTTGTCCTCTTTTTCCAGTGCAGCTGAGAAGCAGATTTGTTTAGAAATGAGAAGGATTGGGAAAGAATTTTCAGCTACAGTTCAAGTATATGTGTCAAGACTGTGTAACTTTTACCAAAGTAACTTGAATCCTTAACTATAGCAAAAAGACTGTCATCATTCTTTTGTATTTACTAGAGAGGAATTAGAATGGTACTGTATATAACATTGGGCTAATTCTTACATGCTATTCACCTGTAGTACTTTTGTCCACTTTGATATACCTAGAATGCATGGATGATTTCCTATCTGAGCCTTTGGGATTAGAACATGTTTATTCATTAACTAGGAATAAATCATTCAACATCAGCAACTGAGATAATGGACCAAACAGGGGAATGTTAACCTCTATTAACTTCTATTTTACACTTCCTATACCTTGTCCAAATTGCTTTGATCTTTTGTTAATGTTTTATGACAGCCTTTTTGACAATAGGATTTTTCATATTAGGAAAAGGATGGTCATTTTTTTCCTTGTTTCATTTTCCTATGTAATGAAGTATAGATTGTATTTCACAAGCCAAAACCCAGAAGATATTGCTTGCAAATTCTGTAAGTATGTAATTACCATAAAGTAGTGAACTTTTTACAAGTTAAGCATTGTTATTATAAAGTAACTGTAAGGAAAACAAAACTGAAATAGTTTTTAATAATTGCCCATCTGACTTACAATGAAGTATCACAGAATCAATCAGGCAAAAGTAAAATGGAAATGCTTTTTATTCTAAATTTCAGGCTTCAAAAAATCATAACCTATGATTCTACGTAATTTTAGCCAGATGGCTGTCAATATGATTTAATAGTGAAATGTTGCATACAACTTCACATACATGCTCAAAAATTATTTTCATTTTTAGCAGCATGTTTAACATGATTGCCAATTATAATAATAGACAGCACTTACTGAGTCTACAAATAAATCCTCTAATAAAGGCAGAGGGCGTGTCAGCCCTTCACTTTTCCCTTTATTTTTTTATGTCCTACATTTGCTGCTTCTAATACACTCAGTAACAAGTAATTTATTTGTCTAGATGATAGAGCTTAGTGTACAAGGACAACCTTTTACATGATGTTCAACAAGCAGTCTGAATATCTGGGGGAAAAAAGTTGTCATGATACTACTTTATCTCTGCCATTACAGTGATGAAAGTGATTTATATACTCTGGAGCTGAAAAAGTTAGTGAAAAGATGACACAGGAGATGTCAATACTGCTGAATGAGGACCCCATTCTGCAGTATTTCTAATTCCTAGCTGGAGATGCCTGACCAAGCCATGTTCTAACTCTGTACGGGACTAAGCCTGCATCTGAATCATCACTTTATCCCATTTCATAGTTTCAGAATAAAGGAGCTTTGATGTTCATCTCTGTTGTAAGTTAACACCAGTAGACAGCTAAGTCCCACACAGCTTCTTGCCCACTTCCCTCAGTGGGATGAGGGAGATAATTGGAAGAGCAGAAGTGAGAAAATTCATGGGCTGAGATAAAGATAGTTTAATAAATAAAAGAAAACCAAAGCAAAATAGAAAAGCAACAACAACAAAGAAACCCCAGGGAAATAAAGCAAAGAAAAGCAAGTGCTGCAAAACCAATCATTCTTCAGTCAACCCAATGCCCAGCCAGTCCTCAAGCAAGGACAACCCCTAGCCAACCCCCCCAGTTTTATTGATGAACATGACATTATAGTGTGGAATATCCTTTCGGTCAATTTGGGTCAGCTGTTCCAGCTGCGTTCCCTCCTAGCCTCTTGTCCTCCCCGAGTCTGCTCACTGGGCCCAGAATGAGAAATGGAGAAAACACTGATGCTATGTAAGCACTGCTCAAAAATAGCAAAAACATTGGTGTGTTATCGACACTGTTTTGGTCAGAAATGCAAAACATAGCAGCATAAGGGCTGCTGTGAAGAAAATTAACTCCATCCCATACAAAACCAGTGTGATTTCATACAGAAGCCACATGTAACTCAGTGAGGTATTAGATTTCGTTCTTAGGAGACCAGGACAAACCCATAGTTCACTTCAAAATTAAGTCTAGACACAGTTATCATTCCAGCCTCTCTTCCTGGATGTTAATCATAGCAGCTACCCTGCTGGATGAAACTGCATGTGCCATTACATCTTTTTTGGGTGTTCTGTAGAGTGGAAGGGAGTGTTGCTCTCTGTGGATGTCTGAGCTGATTTCTTCAGGGTTCAAGATCTATCAGAATTTTCACTGGAAGGCATTTTACTTTCCTTTCAAAGTTCAGCATCTGTCTAAACACGTGTGCTCTTGAAAACAAGTGCAGTCTCTATTACTCTGCCTTCCTAGGGCAATTAATTATCGTAGAGGGAATATGCAAAGAGGGAAAATAAATTAAAGAAATATTTGTGTAATCCCAACAGTACATTGTAAGTCAACAAAATCATGCTGTTGAGATCTTGTTGAAGAGAGTCCCAAACTACTTTTTTGATGCACTTAGCAGATGATTTTCCAAAAATACCTTGTCCCTCCAGTAAATACTGTTTGCACATTCCCTAACCTATCTCTTTCTTTGCCAAGTTGAGCTTTAACACATTTGCTTTTGTGGTTTTCTTAATGTGAAAAAAAAGAGTGTGTATTCATGTATCCAGATTGTATTCAAATATTTGCATTTGTTATAAAGCTCCTATTCATTTTAGAAACAGAAATAAAAGCAAGCCAACAAACAAAAAACCTGAAGTTAACTGTTGTCATGTGTACTATATGGCATACTTTTTCAATAATTTCTGCATGAATCCATCTGCATAGCTGCAAGCCAATTCATTTTTAGTTTCATATTATTTTAATGTTTGAGTTCATGTCTCTTTTCAGTCAATATTTTATCAAAATTTTACTTAGGCCAGTATGTGTCACTTTACTAGCTTTTTTCCTAGGAATTTCTGTGGTTATCAGATCTGTCTCACCAGTTCTGAAAGACTAAATGGCTTGAATTCTGGGTCTGATAGCCAATATCCTTGTAAATCTGTGTGGTAAGTTCACCCCAGTTAGCAGCCAAGCACCCACAGAGCCACTTTCTCACCTGTCATTGCCCCAGTGGGATGGAGGGAGAAAATAGGGAACAAGAAGAGTGAGAAAACTTGTGGATTTAAATAAAGATAGCGATATGACTTGACAAGCACTATTGGGGGCAAAACAGACTCAGCTTGGGAAATTTAACTTCATTTATTGTCAATTAGCAAAAATATTTAATTACTGATTCAGATATTGGGAAACTGACACCGTTCCCCCTAACCAACATCTGCAGCATAGGCAGGATGCTGCCCAGATCATCCATCTACAGTATGAGTGTCTGAAACCACACTACCACTGGTGAAGCTAAGGGGCGGCATGACTCTTACCCGCATTCTAAAGTCACTTGCACCATTGCCTGTTGCTGACAGATGACATGAACACCAAATGCCCCCAGCAGGCCAATGGAGCCACAGCATCACTTATGATCCTGTGTTCACTATCAGTGATTGGGTCAGTTGCAGTATGGAAACACTGTTGCTTATCTTACTGCCTCAATAAAACTTTGTTAATAAGTTGTTGTCAGACTCCATTACTTTCAGACCACAGAAAGAAAGATGACAAACCTTAAAACACCATTTCTCCCCATTTCCCAAGCCTAATTTCACTCCAAATTCCTCTCCTTCTGCCTCCTCTTTTTTTTTTTTTTTCCACTTCAGTATTTCATTTCGGATACTTGTCCTGTCTTGTTATCACCGCAGGTCACACTCAGTCTCTTCAGGGTCCGTACATTATGGTTTCTCTCTGTTACTCCTTGTTCTCACCCTTTTCATATGCTCCAGCACATGTCCTCCAGGGACGCAGTCCCTTCAGATATGTAGTTAATCTGCCATGGAGTATCTCCTCTGGCCTTGTTATTCCCTCATTTCCTCTGCTGTTCCCTCTGTGGTGCCCTCTTCTTCTCTCTTTCCAATGTTTTTTGCCCTTTCTTAAATAAGTTTTCACAGAGGCACTATCATCTTTTGCTTACGTGCTCAGCTGTGTTCTGTGGTGGGTCTGTTGGAGACAGCTGGAACTGGTTGTGTCCAGCACAGGGCAGACCCTTATCTCTTCTCACAGAGGCTGCTCTGCAGTTCACTGCTACCAAAAATTGCCATTTACATGCAACACAACTTTTCAAATTACAGGAGTAACCTACAATGATTATATTTAAAAACAGGATGAAAAATCAAACTGGACAACTACAGAACCACCGGTCTGACCTCAAAGTGAGGCCACAGTTAGCAGAACAATTTACAAAGGAAGCACTAATTAAATAAATTGAGGTGAATGGCAAATGGATAAATTGAAGCAGGGGATTAGCAAAGATGGATTGTGTCAGACTGATATAATATTTTCTTTAACAAAATGACTGCTTTTATAGACAAGAGGGTTGTGATAGATCTAATCTGTCTTGACCTCTTTACAACACTTGATATGGTACCCCAAGGGAAATTCTTACTTAAGATGGTGGTTAGCACAAGAATTGTAAATTGAATAAAGAATTATTGTGTGATAGAGAGATTACTAGTGGAGTACTCAATGAATTCATTTTGTGGCTAATTTTTAATACCTTGCTTAATGACAGTGATATAGTTGATGCTAATGGATTTTTATGATGACAGAAAGTCTTGAAATGTACAAAGCCATAGGAGTACCCGAAAGTCTCCTGGAAAGAATGATATGACCTTGAAAAAAGAAACAATAAAAACGATAGCATGAAGTGCAATCCACCTGAGGAATTAAAACCATACCGCTGCTAATAGGGAAAGAACTACCAGCTGGATGACAAAGCCGATGAAGGATTTTGTTAAGTTAATCGATGACAGGGTAATTGTGAGTCACCAATGTGAAATGAAAAAGCATTATCTTGAGGAGTATCAGGCAAAATATTTTGGGTAAAATCAATATCAAAACTATTGTAAAAGCACTCACAAAATCATCTCAGGAATTCTGTGTACTCTTCTGGTGACATACATAGAATATACAGAAGCAGTAATTCAAAGGTAAAGAATACGACTAATAAGAAGACTGAGGACAGAACCCACCTTATATAGACCCACATTATGCAAACACATGTAAAACAAAGAAGTTGTTTATCTAGCCAAAAAAAGCTCATAGAATTATTATTTTTTTAATCTATAGAGACATTTAGAGTAAACACCAAAGACACTGACAATGGTTATGTAGGTTACAGAACCTTACCAACTGCAGAGAAAACATCAGCATCTATAATTTGGTGAACTGTTTATCCAGAAATGCATTCATAAACTAGTGGGAATGATAAACGCAGATAGACTGGAAAGAGAGTATCCAATTCATCATCTCATTGTTCACATTCTTTATTTAAAGCAACTTCCAAAAAGGATTTATATTATGAGAAAGACATAACTTGAATACTTTTATAACTGGGGTAAATAAGGTATATGGACTGAGGTCAGTGAAGGTCGCTTATTACAGTTGCCCAGGATTCTTGGAGGCAGCTCTGTGGTTAAGAATAACTTCCTCAAACTGGATCTTGAAAAGTAAAATGCACAAGTAGGAAAAGAAAATGCATTTATAACATCATATACTTTTGTTTTCCTACTCTTAAAATCATTACCACTAGAACTGTGGTGGTGTGTGACAAGAAGGGGAACAGCTTACTGACAAGTTGTGGATACTGATAAACATCTTGATAATACTACAAACAATAATAAATGCTTAGTTTGACAAAAAGCTTGAGATTCTATACTACTTCAAAACATGGAGACAATAGGCTCGGTAGTTATGGAGTTAGTATCTTAACTATCTAGTTTCTGTTTTGACAAGTTTACTTTCTTCCTAGCAGGAACAATTCTCTACTACTATCCTTTTTATGTAGGATAATTATCTTATTTCTGTCTCTGTTAAAATCTTCCTTCTTATAATCTATCAGATTCCTAGTAGGCAGTCTAAGTTTAGACAATCAGTAGTCATTTTTCAAATTTTTTTACAAGTATAAATGTTGGAGAAATATGAGCAAGATAACCAAAAAATTCACTTGTCATTCCTTTAAAAAACAGAGTCAGATGGAGGTATGGAATGTGTCAACCACTTAGTCAAAGATCAGTTTCTGTCAATTAAGGTATGTGTGAAACTGAGAATACGTGTACTTACTATGAAGAAAGGAGAAGGAAGGAACCTGGTCACTTTCCTGAAAGAAACTGAGTATGAACAGGCTGCTTTATGATGTAATAATGCCACATAAGAATGAAACACGGTTTCATCAATTAAAACAAAAGCTCTTGTAAAAATTTTGGATTCTGAAATAAGTGGATGGAAGCTGTGCGTGAATAGAACTTAGAGTGTGTGAAAAAGAGAGAAATGCAAAGGGAAACAACCCAGTCTTAGAAAAGAAACTATAGAATAACAGTGGTAATGTGAGCTTCCCTAAGAAACTTCATGGTTAAATCTTGACTCCAAAATATGATACAGGAAATGGGAAAGAGAAACTATATGGTTTGATTAGTTTTTGTTGAGGTAAAAGGAAACTATATATACCTTGTAGGGAAAACTCCTGAAAGAGACCTCGCTACTCTATCAATTTCTCTCATTTAGAGAGACAAACAAGGCCATGAATTTTGACTGATCAGAGAGGTAAGAATATACTTGCAAATCAGATGGCTGCTGATAGGGGAAGAGACTAGAGTGATCATTAGGAACCTTTCTTTCTTATATTTTGTATACTGTTAATAGAAATACTGTAATAATGTACAGGTATTCCATGTATTGCCAATGATTCCAGTTAAACACAGTAGATGACAAATTAAAAGGTCTCATATGGTAATGGTTTTAAACTAGAGCAGGGTAGGTTTAGATTAGACATTAGGAAGAAGTTCTTTACAATGAGGGTGGTGAGGCACTGGAACAGGTTGCCCAGAGAGGTGGTGGAGGCCCCATCCCTGGAGACATTCAAGGCCAGGCTTGATGACGCTCTGAGCAACCTGATCTAGTTGAAAATGTCCCTGCTTACTGCAGGGGGGTTGGACTAGATGACCTTCAGAGGTCCCTTCCAACCCAACACACTCTATGATTTTCTATGATTTTTCTATGATTTTCTATATCTTAGGAGTTTTGATTCTAAGAGTATTATTTCATGCTGGAGAAAATAAAAGCTACATTTACATGGCTAAATAACATCTAACTCAGCAAATAATCCCTGGTTTTGACATCAACTAGTTCAGAGTGGATCTTTCGCACAGATCTTTTTTCTTTTTTCTCAGAAGACTGAACCAGAATTCTCATCTAAAAACGTAGAAAGACAAGTTGATGACAAGATGTTGTTTATTTATGTGTATCTCTAAACATAAACACATGTACAAACAGCAGAAGCACTCCTCAGTTTATTCCTTAGTTTTCTGTGAGCTGTTGTGCAACCTCATGAAAGAGCTGCACTGCTCCCTGCCCGCTCCTAAAACATGGTGAGAACAGGACATCTCATCATACTCTTCGCAAAGTAGATGAGAGTGGCGAGAACTGGGAGCAAGGCAGTTATGGGTGACACTGCTGCACACAAACTGAGTGCCACTGGTACTCACCAACTGGGATGGCAGATTAAGGAAAATTTTGATCCATCTTCCAAACGGTTCTTAAAAGATGTGTGCAAGGAAATTCCTTTGATGAAAGCAAGGAGGTATTTTACTTAGTACATTACAGGATGTATAGATTTACACACTATGCCACCAGTCACACAGTGTGTGGCCTAAAGTATATGTCAAACTAACTTAGCATCTACAACAAATAAGTAGAACCATGGTTCAGTGAGATTTGATCAGACCTTAGGAGGCACCATAGAACAGTGTGTGTTCTTGTTTTACATCTCACTTCATGGTGCTGTTACTTCATGTTACAATTTACCTTTATGTTGTTAGATACAGAATTTTCTTCTGCGGTTTTCTTCTCCTTTCTCATTTACTTTTCAGTTACATTTTATAGGCATCCAGGTGCTGTAGAAAATTAGTTTCTTCCATTCCTAGTCTTTCTTATGCCTTCCGTAATCAGTAACCCTTCAATTCACGTTTCTTCTCAATTGCTATAATCTTCAAACCAACTGCATACAGTTTATGTTATCACTGAGTTAGGTTGTAGGCAAGCATTGAATTCTCTGTTACAAGTTCATCTTTTTCACAGTACCTTCCAAGGCAAATGTCAAGCCAGGTAATTTGGGGATCTACAATATTACTTGAATAATAATTCTTCACTGATTATTAAATAAAAACACTTTCAATGTGTAGAATACTGCAAAAACTTTTAGGACTCCTCATTTATAAAGAAGTTGCATAGTCACATGTTTTTTTGACTGTCAGATATGTGAAGAAAAACTACAGTAGCCTCTTAAATTTTACTATTTACTAACAGCTTTTTTTTTAAAAAAGCTTTATTTACTGTTACCCTTACTTATTTCTGTTTTGCTGTTGTTGTTCTAATTTACATTTTTAAAAGTCATAGAGGCCTAGACACTGTGCACTATGCAACTCTTTGTATGAAGCTGTTCATTTTTCTCACTTCCTTTTTCTTTAGAACAGGGTTAATGTAATGTATACCTCATTTATAAAGCTGTTAGAAAAAACGTAAGTGCCAAATAATGTAATCTATAAATATGCTAGTATGTAATTAACCATAAACTACAAATCTGGTTAAACTGGTTTTTATATAGAAAAAGAAACAGATTTTGTCCAAGATTCATGCCTCCTAGTTTTAAACAGTCAAGTTTCTCTCAATTTTATTAAATGATGTGGAGCAATAGTATGAAGTTTAAAGATAGAACAAGTTATACAAAGGACCTGATATCTATGTTACACAGGTTTCTTGGGTTTTACTTGTGTAGGTCTTGTCTGGTCTGAGAGCTAAATGCCTGTTTGTGGTTGAGAACCATTAGGTAAACTTTTGTAGCATGTACTGCTTCTGAAAGGATTCCAGGCCATGGCTTTTCAAGAAAGATCTGCAATAGAAACTGAAGTATCTCAAATAGAGACAATCAGATTTGTTTCAGAACTGTTTTCCTGATCCAAACTGAAAAAGTGATTTAAGTGCCCCTTTATGTGTAAAAATGATAAATTGTTTGCCTTACATGTTTTCTAGTGTCAAAAGAAAGAAAACTCCAGAGATAATTTTAGCCCTGGTAATCACTCTTTAGAGGTGACATTTTATCAACATGGCTAAAGTGAGAGCTTAATGTAGTTTTGATCATAGACACTTCAGTTAGCTATTGAATTTGGAAACAACTAAGATAATATAATAGAATTCTTTCAATGTAAAAAAGATTATATACTATCTTCATGTGTGTTCATCATAGGTCATGTAATTGGGTCTTATTGTTCTAGAAGATGCTCATAAAAGTGTCTACTTCAAGGAGGCATAAAAGTTTATTCTTGGAGGCAAGAGCATAAATGCTTCCATACATTAAAGAAATATTCTGAGAAAAGCAATGAAGAAGTTGAAGACAGGAAAATGAAGTAATTCCCTAACAAAATACATTATAGAGCTTAGGTACACTGATACATAAAATTTTCTTGTTCTTAAAAAGAAAAGATTGGTAGAAAACTTCCAGCTTGTGACAAATATATCAAGTTGATCATATGAAAGCCAGTGGGCTTTAAATTCCTAATGATTTGTCCCATATGAGACATTAGGTTTCTCAGTATTCTCTACTGGAAAGTCTGAGTTCTAGATACCATCAACGTTGAGACCTGAGCTTCTCTAGCTGGAATTATTTTAATTTAATTGACAAGAAGAGGAAGACCTTTTTAACCTTATGCTTACTCTGAACATTTACCATAGGATGAGACAAATTTCTTTCTAGGAATATCTGATTTTGTTAATGCTGAGAAAGAAATTGCCCAGATCTTCCTTGAACATAAATATGAACCTTGTGTATATCTAAATTTTTTTCAGTTATATTCTACTCTTGTTTCTAGTTGAATCCATAGTTGCAGTTAGACACTCATGTTGACATGAAAATGAGGCATATCTTTTGCAGAAGGGTACAAGAAAGAAAGAAAGAAAAAGACGCATCATTCCCTACCTACTGACATTGAAGGAAACATCTATCTACACTCCTAGAAGAACAGTTTAGTTTTATTTCAGAACTCTCAAAAAGACTTAGTCACTGGGTTTATTTTATACTTTTCCTCTTGAACGGAACCTTCTAAACTACATCTTACTTTAGTTCACAGGACAGTGATTTGAACACTTGCATGTTTACTGGAACAGTGCATTTAGCAAAAGATGTTAAATTCAAAATATCCTGCTTAGGTTTGGATAGATTCAACTCCTTATTGTGTCATTTGATATTAGTGGTTTCATGATCTGAATAAGCTTAGTTGTTTCTAGAATATGAAGGCCTTAATACCACATAGTTTCATTATGCCTGTGGGGTTTAGGTCAAACTAGCTTTTGAGCGGAAAATGAGAAACTGAGCTGTAAGGTTATTAGAACTGTTTCTGAGGATGATTTTTCAGTTTAGTGTATTTCTTCTATTATATGTAGAAGAATTTATATTTGTGTGTATATATTATAGAAGAAATTTATTTATTATGAAGTTTCTAAAATTATGCTACAAATTTGATGCTCTATAAATTAATATGGTGAAATTACGGTCTTAAATTAGTAGTAATATTCTCATAGAAATAAATAATTACATGCAAGCATACATACATCTTCAGAAAGAGATCCGCTTCACACAGGATGTTTGCATATCAAGTGAAATCTTGATAACAATCAAGAAATCTCAAAGATGACAGTGAAAGGCTAGGCCACTCATTCCACAGCCTGTCGTTGTCATAATGAGCAAATAAGTTCCAGTTGATTTGAAATAAAGAACAAGACCAAGAACATTTTTCTCAAATTGAAATCAATTGCCCAGAGAATACTTTCAATATTTGAATTAGACAGACAGTGGTGAAGATAGTGATTTATGATGTATCATGTATATTTTTCATTTGAGAAACAGATGATAATTCACAATTTAGATAGATGATCTCAAAAAGTTTTGAAGGACTTAGAAATCACCTTGATATATTAAGTGTCCTAATATTGCAGGCCTTCAAATTTCAGATAAACATTCAATACTCACATCTTAATTTCAGTCTGCATTGTGAATCTTTTTAAAATTCAATAATGAGGAGGAGAATGAAAGGTGAGTTATGAAAAAAAAAGTTGAAAGGTGAAGAAGCATTGTGAGGAGATGAGGGTGAAATGGCTGTAATTAAGAGTCTGGCATTGGTAGAAAATACAGTTAAAATGTCTATAATTAAGAACCCGACTGTCAGGCCTTCCCTGCTGTATCACTTAAGCACTAATAAAATATTAATACAGTCAAGTGAACTACCTGTATGGTGTACCTATGAAATTCTATAAAAAGCTGAGAAAAGAATAAAAATATGTGTGAAAGAGATGAGACTTAAAGGGACAAGCAAAGACATAAACCATGTTTGAACAGGTGTGAAACATAATGGTGTGTGAAATAAATTAAGAAATGTGAGAGGAAAGTGTTATCTCATTTGTTTCATCTATTTTTCTTTTAGTGAATGAGCTATAAAACAAGTATAAATGAGTCCATGTAAGCTCTCCTGTTTTCAAATGAATAAATCAAATTATTTTAACATCTTTAAGTTGTACGAAATTAAATCAGATGACAAACAATGAGTTTGTAATCAGTATCTCATGTGAAAATGTTATTTATGGTACATTATTTGAAGAGCTATTTTATAGCTGATGACAGAGAATGAAACAGGAAGAATTTTATTGAAAATTATCTAATTAGCCAATAAGAAGTCTCTACATTCAATTAGTCGCACTATGACTAAATAATTTTGTAGCACTCAGAAAGGTAACCATCCAATTATTCATTTTGTTTATAATTGGTGGAAAAAAGCATATTTTGCTTACCTTCTCTAGGCGTATCATGAATTATATTTAAACAGGTAGTTTGACTTAAACATTAACTCCAGAATGTGTTTATACAGACATAGTTGTTACATCTTTTTACAATGGAGCCTTTTTCCCCCTCTTTTTCTTCTTTTCACATCTCCACCCTTAAAACTCTTAGAAGAGACAAAGTCACTTTCTTTAAGGGAAATGAGAGTCTACCATCTTTGTATAGCAGAGTTTAAACTGTTTTATCAATGAAATAGCATTCTAGAAATGACTTGTTCAAGTAGTACATCTACCACATAAACAGAAGGCGGCCTCTCAGGTAAATGTATAATAATTCGCTACAATAACATCTGTTCTTGCATGTAAAGCTTGCTTTTAAACCACCATTCGAGAATGACAGAGTTAAATTAAAACTTCAATTTTAGTCTAGCTTTTCATTGACACTTTGGGATGAAGCCATGGGAGGAAGTTTCATAAGTAAATATGCTTGGCTTGAAGTGCTGTTATAGCTCTGTATGTAATATTTTAAATGGGAGTGATGTGACTACTTTTACATGTCTGAACAATGTCTAATGACATTAAATTCCCCAGCATATTTGGCCCAGCCTCCAGCTGGCTTTCCAGGAGATATCTCTCTTTTGTAGGATTTGTGCCATGTCATCCAGCCCCTTGCAGATGTCTCAGATACCTTATGACGTATCAATTGAGAACAGGTCTTAATTATTTAGACAGGTGAATGCTATCCATGATGTCTTTCAAGGTTTTTGTCTTAGTCTTAGATCTGTTCTGAGAGCAACCACAGATCAAGGTACGGAGCAAGGATACATTGTAGCAAGTTTAAATGGAATATAACTGTGTTGAATACGGTAAGAATCAGTCTTTTTGTGCATACACTCTGTGTGAGCAGCAAGTCTGAATATTCTGACTTACGAAAGTGTACATTGCATATGAATACCTGTTGTGGAGGCCCTTTCAGGCTGCAGGCCCTAGACATGTATTATAGCGGCTTATGCCTCAGATTGCCTTGCTCTTTCAGAAGAAACCTCTTTAATTGTAGAGGAAACACTTCAGATGTCAAAGTCCTACTGTTAAAAATCCTACAATGCTGAAATGAGAAATTATAAATTCTTCTTGGGTGATAATGATTAATTCTGTGTGATTATTCTTTTCAGATCTATGCATGTGACTGAGGTGGAAATATTGCAAGTGAAATTCATAGTAAGGATCTTTGTTTGTTTTCCTATATGAAATTACATGTTCTTTGTTCAAATCTATTTTAGGTTTTCCAGAAAGGATGAGGGTTTTGTCTTTCATCTTGCTTGGACACGATAATCAAAATCAAACCATCTGATTAAAATGTTACAATATTTGTTTTATCAGTATGGCACTTTGATATGCAGCCAATTATGTTACATTGACTTCATCCTGTTTGCGACGTTTCTCTTTTTAATCTGGATTTTTTATTTTGTAACTCCTCTACATTCAAAGGATGTCTGTGTGTGGATGCAAATTTTTAATGCAGAGCTTCAATAGCTTTTTGATGTGATTTTTTTTCTGTTTTGCAGTCCATTTGGCCCAGGAGGATCTCACAAAACAGCTTGATTAACAGCATTTTTAAAAAATGTTGGGCCCATATTCATGTGTTAGAAAGCGAAGAACTAATTATAAAAATACGTTTCCCTAAAAAAGGACAGTGAATGAAAGTACCAAATCCTGTCATGACAAGCAGAGACATGAAACAATAGTAAACAAGAATTTACTCCAAATATGCAGCAACAACAATTAAAGAGAAGGTAGTTTTACAGTGGAATATTAATGGTTATTCATTGACAGTTAAAATTTTTATTCAAACAGAAGTTTGATTAGAATAACCAATAATATTTGCCAGAATAATTCTAATTTTTTTCCAAGAGAAAAAACATTGAGCAGAGTGCCAACCAACAGTTTGTCTGAGCTTACAAAGCACAAACCCTGCCTTTGAATCATGTATCCTTTATATTGCAGAGGAATGATTCTTTTGGTCTGTTTGTCATATGTAGAAAGTGAAAAATCTTATTATGATAAGTCAAAAACTAAATTAAAATAGTTTCATTTTTTCTTCAATTTTTTTATCATTTGAAAATCCTCTATTCTATAATATTATAGTAATGTGGAATGATCAAACATCACCAAGAAGAATATACTTGTATTTTGGACTTTTTTTTCCCTATGGCGTATGTCCTTGAACAAAGAACAATAAAGCAGAAATGTCATAGGAACGCTTCTGTAAGTGGATGCCTTGTGACAGAACACTATTGGGAAATGTCTGATCAACATAAGAAGATGGCAAGGCTATCTTAGAATTTCCTACGCAGGTAACAAAAAAAAGAGAGCTTTTGATTAGATGGGTGTATGGAGCGAGAAACTAATTTGACCTTTGATTAAATGATGTCACTTTCCTGGCACCATCACCTATATCTCAATTATATTCTGCTAAGACAAAAAATAAATTTGACCATTATTTTAACTGACACGAAAGGGCAGAATAGAAGGGTTTCAGCTTTCACTAGTTCCTGCAGACAGTGAAATGGGAAAATGAGTGGCCCCTAGAATTTACAGCCTCTTACTTATTACAGGCTGTGACTGCTGCAAGCACAGAGGGGATAATCAGCTTGTCAAGAGCCTGCCGCTGAGAATGCCAGCATATAATCACTTGTATTACTTCAGAAGACTTCTTAGGAAACTGTGGCACTGCATTTGCATTTAAAAAGCCACGTTGTACAATTGTAAAGAGAGTTTATTTCAAAAAATACTGTAAAATAGTCCTTAAAATGATTAATTCATTCTTTCACATGAATACCGTATAAAGAGACATAAAAGTTGATGTTGTTGTATTGAAACATTAGGTCAAAATCATTAGACTGGTAGATATTTGCACGAGATAAAAAAACATTCATTGGTGAGTGTTGTTTCTTGCACAGAGGATGGTCAGTGCTGTATTTACAGAATAATAAAGCTCAGATGAATCAAAACTTGTGTACGTCAAGTTTTCAGAACTTCAGAATGTATAGCATTGTGGAAATTTTTAGTAGCTCAAAATTGTACTTAGGCTTTCTGGTAGCAATGAAAGTCCTTATCTCATAGCGAGCTCTGTTTCACAGAGCTGTGTGCTAAGTAGCAGTTGCCTACAAAGTAGAAACCTTGTAAGCCACCGAAAAGAAAAATAAAGGCAAAAGAAATGTTATCAGATCCTAAGGTCTACAAAGAGATAGAAGAAAGGTTTTAGTAAAAAGGTCCAATAGCAACAAGTTGTAAGGAAATAAAAAAAAGAGGCAGCTTTGCAAGTCACCGAAGCTCCACAGAATTGAACCCAGGACAATATTGTAATTCAGTACAAGTATAAAGTCAGTTAAAATACTGTGGACAAGTGAAAAATAGTCCTAGAGCTCAATTAAGTAGGAGCCATATACAAACTACAGAAATCTTCTAGGAGCCATCTGGTAAGGGTACACATAAGCAAAGAAGAGCATTTAGGGGTTAAAAGATATATGAAGGGAATTAGATTTCTGAAATAGAATGCTAATCTGTTTTAGATTCAGCTGCTATGTCAAGATTAGAAAAGGTGACAAAAAGCCTTAAGAAGGACAAACACTGTGAAAACTAAAGGGTGTGATCAAATATTAAACCATGAAACATTAACATGCCTGACCTAAACCATTCAAATAGGAAAGCTAGGAGTAAGGGAATTATAAGCAAATTATCAAAGGCAAGGCCAGATGTTATATTTCTTGAAGAAATCTATTATACCAGAATATAAACTGGCAAGCAATTAGTTTGTGCAGGTATTATTTTTCAGTGATTAAATGAAAGAAAAAAATAAGAAAAAAAAAGAGGAGGAGTAATTTAATATCAAAGAAACTGACACATTAGAAGAAGAGATTAAATCAGATGCAGAGGAAAGCTTTATAGTAATAAGGAATAAAATAACTGGGTCAACCTAGTCCCCTCATTTCAGGTAGGAATTTTTTTAGATTAATTTTGATTTAACATTACAAATTTTGCAATAGGGAAAAATCCTACATGGAAGGGATATCAACAAAAAATGACAATCCCTACAGGGGGTGGATTTAGAAATACATATATTTAGAATTAGGCTGAAAAGGATACCATGATTTCATAGACCTAAAGTTCACGGCAAAAACAAATTAGGCTTAAGAGTATCTGAAGTCACTGCACTCTTGTCAAAGATATTATCCTTCTTTTCTAGCCACAGAAATGTATGTATCAAGTTCTGTTACATCTTGATTTTCTTAACTTCAGAACTATTTTAAACTTAGGGTAAATTTCAGAGTATCTAAATAGGTATCCTAAAGATGATGTTGTATTGTAGTGCAGAGAAATAAGTAACTGCTTATCTTCTCAGGAGACTGAGAAGTTTCAGACAGATCCAGATCATATGCTTAGATTCAGTCGGGCACAGAAAAGCAATCAAGGCTAGAAATCAAAGAACATTATAATGGAAGTAAATACTGGAAGCAGAAAAGGTATCCGAAGTAAAGGCAAAGCACACTGGCTTGAGCACTATGTGATGCCGCACTACTATGTGGCTTTCAGATAAAACTTCCTTTGTGTGTGTCTACAGCCATTTGTGGACATGCCTGTAGAGCATCAGAGGCAAACAGGTTTTGTATAATTGTTGTAATTGTATAACTCCAAAAGCAATACAATTCAGTGCCCTTAAGAGGGAATTTCTGAAGCTAGGCAACACCTAGTATAGCAGAATGGCTCATTTTCCACCACTCTAAGGACCTCCAGCACTTGAACACAGGCTTAAGTGTGTTTGTCCTCTCAGGATCCAGGGCAGAGTCCCCTGTGAGGTTAAAGGTTTGGTTGAGTAGCCTTGATGATCTTTCAGATAAGCCTAAAGATAATTTTTGTGACAGTCTGTTGCTGAAACTGATCCTCCATAGAGAGATACACACAAGCGTTGATTTTTATCCTTTAAATGGTTCCAACCTTACACTTCACTCAAGACTTTCTTAACAATCTGTAGAATTATCTTAGGATCTATCTGATTTCTTCCATTTAACCTGAGCTATTACGAATTCAGGAATGAAAAGGCCGAGAAAGGATGAGAAACAAGAACTCTGTTCACACTAGCCAATTAGAGATCTCAATTAGAAGCATTGATTGTTCTGACTTCAGATTCTAGGACTGTTTTGAATTACACATTGAATAAGAAACAGGGATCAGGGACTCAAACCCAGGCCTCTGTGTTCTCAGATGAAGGTGCTAGCCATTGCTCAGTATAAGCGCTTTACTACTAGCTCACAGTTGCTTTAATCCTTTGGTGCAAATAACTCAGTTCTCATTGTGTTTGCATTCCTACATACATGATTTCATTGTCTTGGTTGGAAGGAATATCTTCATAGGAAGGAATGCTGTGCTTTTCTCCACTCTAGAAGAGATAGAACTGAGACTTCTAAATATTTAAACAAGGTGTGAGGAAAAAAGAACAAAATGGAGTAAAATTCATAGTCTCCTAGCCTCTACATTAAGAAGAGGAAAAAACCAACCAAACAAAAAAAAACAACACAGGAAATAAGACAATAAAATGCTATGAAGGAAATAAAGTTTAATAAAAAAATAGTCTCCGTTATTAAAATTATTCATGCACAATTATGTAATGAGTCTCACATGCCCACATTAATACAAGAATGGTTTATGGGATGTGAGAGTCAGATATTTTGACATAGGCATCTGTCACGAATGGAAATATTTGACATGGTTATGATTTAGCAGTGATTCAAAATTTATCATCAAGAGGTTGAAAATATAGCAGCACTTAATCATTAACCAGTTTAGAGGTCTACAAAGTGAGCAAACAAAATAATTGAACAGCGACTTGATTACAGATTCGAAGATGGTAAGATTCAAACTAACTTCTTATAAGGTACTCCAAATCAATACATATACATGTGGTCAAAAGCACAGATCTCAAACGAATACATATACGCATGAGCAAAACATGTAAGTGTGTGTGCACACATACTCATAGGTCTCTGATTGCAAGAATCGGGAATTTCTTAACAGCGGGTGACTCTAAAGAGCCAGCAGGTACCGCTTTAAAGTCCTACACATGCACAGACGGATGGAAGAACATCCACATCCATAAAGCTAATATCTATATCACAAACATATAGGTGGTGAGGTGGATGGAAGAGAGACTAGCCTATAGTCAAAATTTCCCTTTCTTGGATTTGGGATAAATACTCACGATGCATCATCATTCCTCAGTGGGCAGTAGTTGAGGCTTGGGAAGGATTCTCTCGCCCTGGACTTGAGGTGTCAGCCTGAGTGGCATCTCAACTCAGGGGAGATACTGGCCATAGCCTACTGCGATCCAGAAGAACTGGAAGGGTCTTTACTAGAATCACTACTTATAGGATCCAAGATAATTGACTTTTGGCTCAGATCGGACAATGGAATATTCCAGTACTTTCCACTGGTTACACAACCCCAGAACTTGCTAGATCTTGGAGTCCTGGTATCCCCCCTGCCCTCTGTGGCCACAATCCGTATGTGTTCAGGAGTGGTCATTTATAGTTATTATCTTCAAATGGTAGGAGCCATGGGGACTAGGCACACTACTGTATTCTGGTCTGTTTCTCTCCATCTTTTCTTTCTTTCATGTTAGACCATTATGTTATGTTCTGGTCCATTGTATCATTATGTGGCTCAGGTTGGGAGGAAATCACAGCAAGTACTGTGTGGCATGAAGGTAGTGGTGGGGGTTGTGGCGCCACCACAGCATCTAGTGCATTTATTGGCTCTTTTAGGGTATCCAAGCTATCCCCATGAGGCTGGCTGCTATGACACAGAACCTACAGGATACTTTCAACTTTCTAACGTGTAGTTATTTAAAAGTAGTTCTTTAAAAAGAAGGAAAACAGAACAGGAACAAAATTTCATTTCTGTCAGGGAGAGAAAAATCACTAGTAGAATTCCCACAGGAATCCATACGCTGTGCTATTCAATGTGCCTATTGAATAGCCAGTGTGTGCTGGCCACGCTTCTTTTGATGCAGCCCAAGATAAGGTTGGCTTTCTGGGCTGCAAGTGTACACTGATGGTTCATGTTGAGCTTCTCATTCACCAACACTCCCAAGTCCTTATCCTCAGTGCTGCTCTCAATCCATTCTCCACCAAGCCTGTATTTGTGCTTGGGATTGCTGCGACCCAGGTGCAGGACCTTGCGCTTGGCCTGGTTGAATTTCATGAGATTTGCCCGGGCCCACCTCTCCAGTGTGTCCAGGTCCCACTGGATGGCATCCTTTCCCTCCAATGTGTCAACCACACCACACAGCTTGGTGTCATCGGCAAACTTGCTGAGGGTGCTTTCAATCCCACTGTCCATGTTGCCGACAAAGATGTTAAACAGCACTGGTCCCAGTACTGACCCCTGATGAATGTCACTTGTCACTGGAGTGACACAGTTAGTTCATCACATATTGTCTCTGCTGCTTCTTCCTTCTCACACTCTTCCCCTGCTTCAGCATGGGGTCCCTCCCCCAGGAGACAGTCCTCCATGAACTTCCACAACCTGAGTCCTTCCCATGGGCTGCAGTTCTTTATGATCTGCTCCAGCGTGGGTCCTTTCCACAGGGCGCAGTCCTTCAGGAACAGACTGCTCCAGGGTGTGTCCTCTATGGGGTCACAAGTCCTGCCAGCAAACTTGCTGCAGTGCTCCTCTCTCCACAGGTTCTCATGGAATTCTCATGGAATAAGAATGAGTGAGTGAGAATATAGTGGAAATGTACAAAGCAGGGGGTGGTACTGGAAGCAAAGACACATTACGTCTTCCCTTTCTTAATACTGGGAAGAGAAGTAATCAGATAAAAAATGTAGGTGTCAGTTTAAAAAGAAACAGTCCAGTACTTATTTAGTGAGATATATTGCTACATGATGCTATGGATTCTCAAAGTTTACATAGTTTCATGGAACAGACAAACTTAGGGAAGAAAAACTCTCTAGGACTTAAAATTTTGTTTAAATTTAAATGCTACTTATTCTATGGGAATTCCAGAGCTACAAAATGTTGGAGACTGAAAGTATATTCTAGGGAATTCTAATGCTGCATTTTCTGTTGGAGTATTCCTCATGGTGAAAAGCTGATACTCTTTGACACGTTGGATCTGACAGTTATCAGTGAATCTACAAACTTTTATAACTCAGCATGATCATACCACTTGTGTATTTTCTGTTTCTATATATTTGAGAGGAAGGAAATACTGCATACACTGAAAATAGTTGTAATATCGTAGTGCTCAGTACAAAAGAATGGTTTATTTTGTTTGTATAAGCTAACCTCACCTCTTAAATGATAATATCTCACTTTTAAATGATACTTATCAAAAGAACAGAATCAGTATTTCCTTAGACAATATGTATTAATTAAGAGGTTTCATATAAAAAATGAATGCATATGTAATTCACCATTCCCTTTACTGCTGGTAAATATATGTGTGTAATCTGGAAGACATGAGAAGGCTTAACAATGTATCAGATTTTAAGATTACTTTCACCAAAGTTGCAGTATTTCTACAAAGTACTGAACCGGGAATTGGCACTACCACATTTACTAAAATAATTCTCAATACCTGAGGACACTTTTGGGATAGTACCATGATCACACTAATGTTGCACAGAAATTATATTGTTTAAATATAAATTTGATGTTGCTATTTTTTTACTCAGAAGATTTTATTCAATAGAAGAATATTCAGGTCTCATAATAATGTTTCAGATCTGAAATTTAATAAAAAGAAGGAATATTTTCTTCCCTTATTCCCAACGCCCATCAGAAATGATTCAGAATTTCATCTGGGGTTATCTAATCCAATATGCCATGTGTGGGAAGGGAGAAGGTATGTGATCACCAGCCAGCTTTTATAAAATTATGAGAATTAGCACTATCAGAGAACATATGGGACTATTAATATACCAGTTTGGGTTTAATTGCAAGGAAAACATTGTAACAAATCTATGTAGGAAGTGTAAGTTTCAAGAGTGTTAACTCTAATTATGAGAAAGACTATCTCAAAGGGCCTGCTGTTTACATGATATAACCAACTTTAACTGTTACATCTAGAAGATAAGGTTGCCTTTACAGAAATGTTATGGACCATCTTAAGGAACAGTTTGTTTGGACATCTTTAGCTGAGTGCAAAGGTACTCTATAAGTAGGATGTACATAATTTAAAAGTACAAAGTGATTGTTTATTAGTTAGTACCCAAAAAAAAAAAAAAAANAAAAAAAAGAAAAAGATATCTGGGATTTAATGAGTTACTAGGCTAAGCATTACTGCGGTCATCACTCCTTATAATGCACTTGAAGTGTTTCTGCTGTCCAGAAAAGTATCATTCAGGAGGGGCAGTGACCGCATGGGTCCTGAGTACTGCTGATTTGCCAGGTAGCACCAGCTCTATCATCAGTGGTGACACTGATGGCTTGACTATAAGAGCCTACAATTACTGTTTATGCTGAGTAGCTCGTTTTCCTTTAGGATTTTATGTCTTTACCTGTTGGCAATTCCTCTCTTGAATCATTGATGTACTAGGGGTCCTGCTTCTGTCTGCAGTTTTTACCTTCCTAATGGTTTTTTTTAACTGACTTACTGGCAGTTTTTCTCAGCAGTCCAAACCAGACCTATCGCAGTCATCCTTGTAGACAGTTACACAATGTAACTGTCTACAGGTACATTGGTGAATGGCTTACAGCAAGGGTTAGAGAGAAGGGGTTACAGAGAAAATAACTGAAAGAAATGCTCTGTTGGAGCAATGGGGAAGATATTCTGAGAAAGCTTGCTGCTTTTTTTTTTTTTTTTTAATTAAAGGGAATATTGATCTAAAACTCTTCACATTTATACATACAGAGAGACAATCTCCAGGGTAATAGTACTAAGAAAAAAGATGCATTTTAAGATGTGGTTGTTCTAGAACAATTCACCTCCTCAACTTAACTAATGTTTTTAAGCTAAAGGTTTAACTGTCATATGATCACTATAAACTTTCTATAAAGCAATAAATAGCTTCCATTAATAGGTATATTTCGCACCTAAATAATCCTATGAATAGAACCATCTGCCCTAGCCTACACATTTAAGTCAGACATGCTGAAGGACCAATCATATGATATTTCAGTTATACCCAACAAGAGAACCAAGTACCTGCATGACATAGTTATCTGAGCTCTCAGATACCCAAAGATAAGAAAAATAATTCTCTTGTAACAAATTATATCTCCCTTGACACTAGAGAGATGTGTGGTTGAATAACTCAGAGGTAAAGGTTTAAATTTTTATCTCTACTTTGGATTAATTATGTCCAAATCTATTTCCTCCTAGCTATAACTAAATGACGTAGTAAATTCTTGTCCAAATTCAGACTGAAAAAGACCAAAACTTCCTTTTGCCCAGTGAATTCATGTTTTCCTCCCATGAAAAGGAAGAAGGCCAAAGCAGAAGATGTATGAAACTGGATTTTATCCTAACCTGGATTCAGGCCATGGTCAGAGAATTTATCAGGAGTGTGGTGAGTGATCATGGGTCTTAAAATTTCCGTAGAGCCTCTGCTGACTGGACAGGCAGAGACTTAGATACCTTGGTTGGAAGCTAAAATAGGTTGGAATGAAACTGAGCTTTATTTGCTTCGCTTAGGAAACAGCATAAACTAAACATTTTTAATAAGGATAAAATGCTCACATCCAATGTGTAATGCTCTTTAACTAATCCATTGTATAAGGTCATTCAGAAAATTTTCTGAACGATCCTGTGTAGAGAAAGCCAGATCACATGGCAGATCTAGGTCTGAAAACAAACTTGTCTTGCTGATACTGCACAGAAAAGGAATAAATTCACCATACCTCTCATCTATGTTGGCTATGCTGTGTCCATCAGAAAGTAAAATAAATAAATAAATAAAATTAAGCATGTTTATTTTAGTTTCTTTCATGTAAAAGACTATTCAACACTGGTAATAATAGAAATAGTTCTTCATATTCTTTTTGCAGATTCTTTCAAGTAATTCTTTATCTAGGAATACTATCTTTTTAGACTTTTGCAGGTAAATACATTTTAAATATTATTTCAGACACTGCAGCACAGAGTCAGAAATATTCTAACATTGATGCTATTTTTTATATCTGACTAGTACATGTCAAAAATAGGTCCACTGAAACAAATGCATATAAATAATTGAAAAATGAAGATCTCTACTCCCTGTCTGAATTCTCCAAATTCATTGGAAGAGAATATTTAGTTTTTAAAGCTATTACTAAAACATAATGAAAGAATACTTTATTTTATTTTATTTTATTTTATTTTATTTTATTTTAAATTGAGGGCCACGAAGATGATCAGAGGGCTGGAGCATCTATGCTATGAGGACAGGCTGAGAGAGTTGGGGTTGTTCATCCTGGAGAAGAGAAGGCTCTGAGGAGACCTTATAGCAGCCTTCCAGTACCTGAAGGGGGCCTAGAGGAGAGATGGGGAGGGACTCTTTATCAGGGAGTGTAATGATAGGACACAGGGTAACGGCCTCAAACTGAAAGAGAGTAGATTTAGATTGGATATCAGGAAGAAATTCTTTACTGTGAGGGTGGTGAGGCACTGGAACAGGTTGCCCAGGGACGTTGTCAAAGCCCCACCCCTGGAAGCATTCAAGGCCAGGCTGGATGAGGCTTTGAGCAGCCTGGTCTAGTGGGAGGTGTCCCTGCCCATGGCAGGGGAGTTGGAGCTAAATGATCTTTAAGGTCCCTTCCAACCTGAACCATTCTGTGATTCTGTAAATCGTTCTTATTTAGGAACTTAAATGTATACCTGTCACAGTGAGAGGAATATCAAGTCAGAGAGTTCCACTCTACTTGGTCACTAAATAATATAGCAAAATTTCAAACCAAATGTAATACATTTCAATGCAAAAATAATTGGTTATATTTTGTTAATTTGTTTCCTGAGTTTAAAATAATTGGACTACATTAATCCCTGCTATAACTTCAGTGATTTTTTGTGTTTCAAAACGCATGAATTTAGTTGTGTCTTGATGTGTGACATCAAGATATCAGCACAGAAAAGGGAGATGTATTCTCCCGAATAGTACTGCCTGTGTCCTGTGATGTGGTACATGTCTGCATCTTTTCTCCCTGATTATCGTGACTACTGTAGCATTATATGAGCACACTTAAATGTAATTGCTTGCTGGTAGTATTGAACTGTTCATTTTTTCTAATTTGGGATATCAAAGAGGTTAAGCAAATTACTAAAATATCTATAATATTTTACATCTTTTTTACTATCTAGTTATCAAAAAATTTGATGTGCAGTATTTTGGATGGACAAAGGTGAGAGTATATTTATAGCAGATTGGTTAAATTTTTCTGACAACATTTTCTCATCCTGAATTGCTGAATGAAAAAGGATGTGCTGATTCATTCTCAAGTTTTCTTTTTTTTTTTACTTCCCTCAGCTCCATGAACTTCTTTCCCATGTATTTCTCCATCTCCTCCTGCATTTGGTGAACTGCCTCATCCTGTATTTTGTGAACTGGCTATGGCTGTTTTCCTTCTCCTGTAACCCCTTCACAAACCTTGTTACATAGATTTCTTTGGTATTGTAAGAGACAGACCTGATGGACAGCTAATTTTAAAAATACTTTAAAAACAGATAGAAAAAGCAATTTTTTTTTCCTGTCTGTCTGCCTGCCTGTCTATCTATCTAATGATTGGTTGATTTTGTTTTGTTTTGTTTTTTTTTTTACTTCTTTCCAAAATATGAGAATTATTTTATGGGAAGAAAATTTAAATTTTCACCCTACTTGATGCTGTAAAATTGGTTTTGCAGTAAAAAAGATTCTGTGTGAACAGCTTTTTAGGAATAAGGAAGAGGGAATATTCCAATTCAAGAAGATTGCTAAAAGGAAGAAAAAAGTAGGGATCTTTTTAAAGGGTTTCATTTGGAACGAAGAATGTATTGAACTCCTACAGCTAGATTTATAATTCACAAATGTTTCATGAGAAAAATAGACTCAGAGGACAAAGAAGCTGATTAAGATGTTTGTAAATAAATATATAATCATAATTATAATACTGATTTTCAAAGGAAAAATAAGGCTTTAAGAAACTTTTCTGAAGGGACGTTTCTATGAGTCTATAGTCTGGTCTCTATATATGTCTTCATTTCTTTTAAAATGACCTGAGGCAAAAATTCGAGGTTTTGAAAATTATATCAGAAAATATAGAAAAATATTGATCTTAACATGCTTAATCTTTTTGGCATTCTAGAAACTGCAGAGTTAGGTTGATGATTGGACTGGATGATATGAAAGGTGCCTTCCAACCTAGGCAATTCTATGATTCTAAGAAATTTCAGTTTGTCCAAATGATCCAAAATGATACTGGGGGGAGACAGTGTGTGATTATTTTTTTTTTAAGCATTTGGCTACAATTTTCATATTTAGTACCTTGCCTCTTAGGAACTGTAATTTAGAAGCCTCATGTTCAGAGCTGATTAAATTTAAATTGATGGGCAATGGAGAAAGTGAAATTACCTAGGGAACTCTGCCCACAGACCATGAAAGCCCTAGCCATTAAACAACATGTAAAAGGAAAATTCTATGTGAAGATTATTAAATGACTGCACAAAAGGCAATATTAAAATCTGAATATCCATAATTTTTTTTTTATTTGCTTTTGTTAACAAGGTTTCTAAGAAACAACAATATTGACATTTTTCGAAGACATCATTCCTACAAAAAACTACAATAAATTCTGTGTATAAAAATGTGAAACTTATTTTAAAAATAAATTAATTAAATGTAAAAGGAAAAAATATTATTTTTTAGATTTTACTAAGGTTTTCTCCTTTAAATATTGGACTTACCACAAATAAATAAATAAATAAAATAAAAGGAGAAAGGTAATGGACTAGTAAAAACATATGACTATAATAAATGAAACTGAACAAAATTTGCATCATTTAATATATTTTTTCTGGGCTTCAGCTAGATAGTAGTATTGAAATTAGCTCAGTAGGACATTTCAATCTAAAACCTATCAAATGTGTTTGCTCTTGGACACACATTTGGGCTAATTTTACTTTTTCTTTAAATCAATAACATTCTGTTATAAAACAGTTACTTTGAGGTAATAGTTAGGCATAGGGTATGGATCTTGAAAGTGATGGATCATTGAACCTTTATAGTTCGATAACACCTCAGCTGCAGGTTCATAGAACTTTGTGAACTTATGTAAGTCCTTGGTCTATCTCGCTGATTTGCATCTCTAAGGAGATTATGGTTATTACTAGACCTTGTAACATACTTTTCCTCTGCAAACAGCAAGTAGGGGTGAAAGAGGAGCCTGAAGCTGCTTGAGACTGTTTTAATGAGTGAAGCCTCCTTGAACTGACTTTCAGAAAAGACATTAATTGCAGAAAGGTCTCATAATAATTATAGTGTCTTGAAACATGTAAGTTATCTTGGCTATAAAATGGGGCCTACACAATCAAATTATTACAGGCACAATATTAAACTGCCTCCTTTTTGTGGTTTGCTCCCACTATTAGCATGTTCTCATTAGCCAAGTTAAAGTATTTCATTTCTACAGATTTTGTAGTGGATGGGTTTTATATTGTACTTCAGGGTCTACAGGACTAATAACATATCTCTTCAAAACGTGCAGTGAAGCAGCAGTGCTTTAAGTACCCCATGCATGCATTCCTGCATTTTGAGAATATCCTAAAATCAACAGACCTCTAAAGATTTAATAAAGTTTCAGGGCTTCCCATCCCACAAAGAAACAGTTCTGTAGTATTAGATGTATCCTTTGTTCTTTTTTTTTTTTTTTTTTTTTTTTTTTCCTTTTTTTTTTTTTTTTTTGTTTTTTGTCCTCAAGAGAAAGGGAGAAAATTGTGTCTTAACTGATAGACTGGCATAAGTGGATACTATGAATACTCTGTAATAGCGTAGAACTGTCACGAGCTTCTTGAGCAAAAAACTCATGTTGAGGTGAAGACTTAGCACGATAATGTCTAGGATAACATACAGGAGATTTATGGCCAGGTCAGACCAGTACTGTAAATTTATCGTGGTTATTTCCACGTGGGAAACGGAAAAAGATGTTTTTTGTTGAAAATACATTTTTTTTTTCCCAAAATGCCTGCCATGCATAAAGAGCACTTTAAACTATTTTTTTCTCCGCAGAAAGTAGTAGTGAAAGCAGAACAAGTTTTTAGCTAAGTGAAAATGTGAAACAATTCAGCCAATTTTACCATCAACTGCAATTTATTCCATTGTTCCTTTGTGCTTTTTCTCCCAGGATAGCTGCTTATGCTACATTGAGTTCTACTCTTTACCAGCTGTACATCACTTATGCTTAATCATTCTGCCTCTATCAGAACATTTAAAAGGTCCAGAAGATATTGAAAATAGCTTTTTCCTTCAAGTTAAGCCTCAAAAATCATGTTCTTTTCTGTAACCACAAATAAATTTTGCTTGTAAAAACTCTTCTGCTGTGGCAAAGAGTTGCAAAACTACACTAATACGAAATTTTTATACATTTTTTGGTGCTGTCATTGTTTCTTTAAAGGCCTATTTAGTGCAAAATTTCAGAGAAAAGCCATTAACTTTTAAATAAGTTCTAAATTACAATGTAAGAACGTTTGAAATATCTCTCTGTAAGGGTGATTTTGTCATTTGTTTAATCTCCTATCAATTCTGAGAGAAAGATTTTGATTTACAGACTTGTAAAAAAAGTTAATATACTAAAAATGGTCAATATTATGCCTAATGTAATCTACTATTAATTACCATTTCTGCTTCACCAAATTTATTTCTTTAGAGTTCTTCTCTTACAAACTACTGAATAAAATGGCCATCTGTTTTTACTACTAAAATATAATACATACCTTTAAGGACATTATTTCTGTTGAGTTCAGTTTTGATATGACACTAAGAATAAAATATTTAAATTCAATTGTAGGTATTGTATTTAGATGACATTCTTTCCAAACTGAGAAACCCATTACTACTATTAGAGTTCCTGTCACTTCTTTTCAACTACAGGTTCTAACAGCAGCTGTTCATATATGAAGCACACAGTATATCTATAAATCCAGTGGTATCAGGAATTTTTGTGTCAATATTTGACATATATAACTTTGACTTAATCACATTCCTATTTCAAGGAATGAGCTGCTTTTTCTCCAGATTACTCTCTGAAACTATCATAAAACCCAAATGTATATGGTGCAACTTCTCAGTCTCTTGTTGTCGGCTGATTTGTTTTTTCTCAAGCTGAGAATTTATGGGTGAAGATCACGGTAGAGACTGACATGTATACCATCATGGTGGGCATATTCTCTTATTACGTAGTCAAGAAAGGAAGATAAGAGTAAGCCATTGTCAGACAACTGTAAGGAATCTCATGATCACAGTTCCCGGTTACCATGGGGAACTTTCCATTGGAAGGGTGGTACACCTGGCTGCAAGCACTCCAGGAGATTTTTGGAATGTGTGTAGGAGAATTTCTTAACATAGGTGACCAATAACTAGAAGCAGTCTGCTGGACCTGATGCTTAATGTTAAGGAAGAATTGGACAAAGCTATGAAGCTTTTTCATATTATTTTCTTCCCCCATCCTGTTAAGAAGGAACAGTAACGGAGTGGCTGGGTGGGATCTGGCAGCCAGCCAAAGTCAGCCTATCACAGAAACATCTAAAGATGCTGAGGGAGCTAGTTGATATCATTTTGAGGTCGGCCTCTATCAATTTTGACATGGTGATCATGGTGATCAGGGGAGATTTCTGTTAATCTGAAAGTCAAAAGTAGCATCCATTTTCAAGGAAGGGAAAATGGTTTGGAGAATAACAGCCTGTTTCACATAACTCCAGCTTCAAGGAAGGTTATGAAGAAAAAAATTCCTAAAAATCATTTTCAAGCACATGAAGAACAAGAAGGTGGTTAACAGCATGGATTTACCAAGCATGAAGTATGCTTGACTAACTGGCTAGCTTTCTGTGGTGAAATTATTTGCTTGGTAGATGAGGTGAGATCAGTGATGTTGTTTGCCTTGACTTTAACAAGGCCTAACTTTATGTCTCCCATGGTATCCTTATAGATAAACTGATGAGGTATGGTTTGGACAGGTGAGTTATAAGGTGAGAGAATTGGATGTTAGGCTCAAAGTGAGGTAATCAGAGTACAAAATTCAGCTGGAGGCAAATAATGATTGATATTCCTCGAAGGTAGCCAGAACCCTTCTTGACACTGGGAATAGTAAGTTTAGAGTCTTCATCTAGATAATGTGAAGGAAAACTCCCTCGGGGGAATTCGTGGATAGTATCAAAAGGGAGGAAGAGTAATTGATGCACTAGAAGGAAGGGCTGTTGTTCCGATAGTCCTTGACAGAATAGAGAAACGGCCTATCAGGAACTTCATGAAGTCCAACAAAGTAAAATGCAGCTGAGACAGAAACACTCCACACAACAATATAGACTGAATACTTCCTAAACAAGCAGGGTCAGTGGTGAGGTTAGAGCAGGTTACTCAGGTTCTAATCCAGCCAGGAACAGAACCTGACAGGAATGGAAACTACAAAGCCTCTCTCTGCAACCTGCTCTACTACTTGACTGTCCTCATGGTGAGAAAATTTTTTTTTTATATCCACTCTGACCTTGTCTTGTTTCAACTTATGCCCCCCATCTCTTTTCTTCCCACCATACACTCCTGTGAAGAGCCTCATTCCTTCGTCTTGGTAACCTCCAGCTAAGCAGGGGGGGCTGCTGTTAGATGCTCACAAAGCCATCTCTTTTCTAGACTCACTAAGCACCATTCCTTCATTCTCATAGCACGAGTACTCCAAACACCAACTATCTCAGTGGCCTACCGCTGACCTCGCTCCAGTTTGTGAACTTTTTTGTAGTGGGGCTGCATGAAGCATTCCAGATGTAGTAAGTGTGAGGTGATAATCACTTCCTTCAGTCTACTGGCTCTGCTTATGTTGATGTCACACATAAAATTATTGTCTATATCTTTGCAAGGACTTATTCCTTCCCAGATGTAGAATTTCACATTTGTCCTTGTTGGATTCCATAAAATTCCTATTGGCCCATTCCTTCATAAAGACTAGGCCTTTCTGAATGACACGTGGACCAACTTCAATATCCGCTTCCACAGTTTAATGCCATCTGCAAACTTGACAATATGGCAGTGTGTCTTTTTTCATTGATGGAGATAGTACGCAGAACATGTCCCAAGATATGCCTACATACTACTCCATTTGTTACTGTCCTCCAAATATGGAATGTAAGTTATTAAATGCTACTACCATCTGAGCCCAGATTATTATATCCTATTTTGAATACAAGAATACTGTGGGGAGACAGTTTCAAAGGTCTTGCTAATGTCCAAGTAAATGTCATCCACTCTTCTCCCGCTCTCCACAGATCCAATCTTTTCATCACATGAGGCAATCAGGTTGGTCAGGTATGACTCATTTTTAGTAAATCCATGCTGTTTTCAATCACCTCCTCCTTTTTCGTGTGCCCAGAAATGGATTCTAAGAGATCTCAATCAGTGATTTAGCCAGGGAACACAGTGAGACCGATTAACATGTAGTTCCTTAGGTTGACCTTTTTGTCTTTTATGATGATGGGCGCAACATTTGCTTTTGTGCAGTTGTTAGGGACTTTCCCCAGTCTCCTCAACTTGTCAAAGACGCCCTTACAAGGACATTAGACAGTTTTCCCAGCATGCTTGGATGCAAACTGTCAGGTCCCATGGACTTGGGTGAGATGAGTTCTCTTAAGTAATCCTTGATGTGATCACTATCCACTGCTGTTGTTTCTCTTCCCTGAACACTTTCACTAAGCACAGAGGCCTGGGAAACCTTGCTTGTGAAAGCTGATGCAACTCAAAAAGCACTAAGATGACAGATAGACTTTTACTGAGTGTGCATTGTAAAAGGTCAAGCAGTAGTGAGTATGTGTTAACAAAAGTTCCAGTTAGATCCTAGGAAATATTGTGTACCGTGAAGGTGGTCTAGCAGAGAGACAGCGGATGGGCCATTCTTGGAAACACTCAAATCTTAATTGGATAAGGACCTGAGCAGTACGATCTGCTTTGGTTGGACCAGATGACCTCCCCTCCAATCTCAATAATTCTATGATTTGTGGAGGTGAAAGTGAACCAAGACACTCCTGTCTCAGCTTTTGTTGAGTTCAGTCACTTGGAATTTGAGCTTCCCTTTTGTACTTACATTTCTAGAGACACAAACCCTTAGAAAAGAAGAGCAAATTTATCAGGCAGGTGCCCTTTCCTTTCCCTATTTTAAGAGCCAGCTAACTGTGCTGTAGTGGTTATATGGTGACAGAACAGCCATTCAAGAACTTGTTATCAGGTGAAAAAACACATCTCTAGCGCTCTCATTTTTGTGTAGATAATTCAATGGGAGTTTTGAGGAAAAGCACAAAACTGGCTGCTATATACAAGACAAATGTAACCATATTAGAGACTGAATTCTAGCAGAGGATACACATTAAGAAATTCACATCCATCTATGCACAAATCCACATTAAGTAGTGCATTAGATCATTCCAAAGCGCCTACCGACATCATTTTAGAATAAACTATTTTACCTTAAAGACAGAAAAAGTGCACCGTTCTCTGGCTCCTGGCTTGTTAATTCAGAAGTCAAGCTTGTACTTGTTCAAAGTCAGCCAAATATTTAGGATGATCCTTACCAGAATGCTAATACAGGGATAATGTGGATTAGATTCCTGTTCGATCTCCTGAGAATCTGTTAATTGTTGTACGATATTGTCTGGACATAGATATTTTATGTATTTGAAAACACAAATCATTTGCAAATGAAAGGTTTAAATGACGCAGCAAAAATACAGAAAATAATTTATTATAGTTACAAGCCAAAAGTTGTGCACTAAAATTCAAGGAAAGATTTCTTTTTATTTAGTGTGCCTTGCAATGCTGAACGAACTCATGTCTGAACTTAGAGACAATCTAGAACCAGTTCATGCAAACTCTATTGGCTGGATTACAGCTGCTAATGAACTGTAAAAGGAAAGTCAATTTACCCCTTGATAGAGATTACTGTACCAAATGTAGCAAAAAGCTATGTGAAATGTGAAACATTTGGTGTTCAACGGGGAAAAATACTATTAGTGTGTCCAGTTTCTTTTCTGGGGCAAAGAAAATAGGTCTGTCTTCTGCTAATTTTTAAATCACAGACACACAGAAAATAATATGTAGTTTTGTTTTTCAGATATTTACTAATGCAAATATTTTTATATATGAATATATTATAATATATACGCAATTTCACAGTTCCTTTCAGCTGTTTACGACCCCTTAGATCAGTAAACTATTTAAATTATGAAAAACTGTAGCTGCCATGGTCAGAATACTATCAGGCTAAATCATTTTTTAAAGTACCATTGATATTCCCACACACCTTGATTGGTTTGCGTTGTATTTGTAACTTTTCTTCACATCTGCTAAGTATACTGTGGTTCTTAGCATTAGAGAGTCTTGAATTTTTCACTGAAGCTAATTAATGAAAAATATATTCCATAGTTCTCTATTTTCACATTATTTGCACACAGATTTTAATTGTCATTTGTTGTTTGTCATGAAGAAACCTTGTATTGGCCATAGCTGTGAGGCAGAAGTGCTTACAATATTTTCTTCCTGAGACCTCCCCCTTCCATAAAATATACTGAAAGAATTTTGAATGTTTAAAGCTAAGTTTTTTTTGAATACAAGAAATAAAAACTAAGTTTTTCAAATAAATAAACTCAGAGCAAAAGGATAACAATAGAGATTTTTTAGAAAGAGTTTAATCTCTAGTTCACCATACTGTTCTTGGCAGGATAAAGCATTTTTTTCAGTCCTGTTCTCAGCCCAGTAATTCTTAATGACTTCCTGGGTTGTGGTAAATTCCACACAGTTCCTTTAGAGTATGTAAAAAAATAGGTTTTCTTTCTTTTTATATAATTTTCTCTTTTCTCTCTCTCTTTCCATTATTTCTGCGTTTTGACTGTGCATTACTGTCTCAGTATTTCCCTCCTTCATTACTGTCTCATTCCCTCCTTCCCCATTTTGAACTTCAGGAGCTTTTGCCAGCTATTCACACTCATTTACTCTGAAGGAAGGTTAAATTTACTTGTGCAGAGCGCAGCAGTCAAGGTATGCCTTTCTCTCCCCCTTCCTCTCTGCTGCTGAGCCAAATTTTTATAGAATGCAACATATATTTCACAGTAAACTGTATGTTTACGTAAGTAAGCATATGTAAAACACAGTAGGTAAATAAATAGAACTTTTACTATTTAATGCATCTGTAATTTCTGGAGTTTGGACTTTTTATATATATGCTTGTGGTGGGGTGGAAAATGTGTTTCTTCAGATAGATAGACACTGAGGTAATGACAGAGTCACTACTGTGCAATTTAATGCAACAGCTTAAAATATATATAAAATTACTAGTTAATAAAGGTGATCAGTCTACAGTACCCAGAGGTTTGCTACAGTCATGTATCAATGACCCTAGATACTCCATGCTATTCCTTATCCCAGTTACTCTATGCCATTTAACACACTGAAGGAAACTGAAGTCGAAGTCACAGCCCGATTTCTCCATGACACCTGAGCTGGAAATTTTATTTTATGGAGACAGAGTCACATTGACTCCCTGATGCAAAGGAGCGAACTTCCTCACCAGGCCAGGCAGTGCTGAAGACCAGTGTCTACTTGTGCCTGAAGCAGAGGTGACTTTAAAATGTTCTGTAGATTTTAACAACAACAACAACAAAAAAAAACCAAAACCAAAAACAAAAACAAAAACAGAAAAAAATGCAGAAAAAAGAAGGTGTATATGACATGGAATTAGAACAGTGTAACATGTCTAAGATTCCTCATAGCTACAAGAAATGAGATGTTAACTATGAAGTTGATAGCAAACACAAATTGCTGCTGTAGTCTGCATCATACATCTTCTACAGTATTGTTACCTGTGGAATACTGAAGGTTGGTTGAATTAGTTTAAGGCTTCTTTGTGGTGGGCTGACCTTGGCTGGATGCCAGGTGCCCAGTGCAGTCAGTTCATCACCTGTTGTCTCTGCCTCCTCATGCTCTCCCCCTGCTCCAGGGTAGGATCCCGCCCACAGGAGGCAGTCCTCTATGAACTTCTCCAACATAGGTCTTTCCCATGGGCTACAGTTCTTCATGAACTGATACATTGTGGGTCCCTTCCATAGAGTGCAGTCCTTCAGGAACAGACTACTCCAGTGTGGGTCCCCCACCGGGTCACAAGTCCTGGCAGAAGATCTGATCCAGCATGGGCTCCTCTCCACAAGACCACAGGTGCTTCCTGGAGCCCGCACCAGTGTTCGTTCTCCATGGGGTCACAGCCTCTTTCAGGCACATCCACCTGCTGTGGTATGTGGTCCTTCACAGGCTACAACTGGGTAACTGCTTCACCGTGGTCTTCCATGGGTTGCAGCGGGACAATCAGCTTCATCACAGTTTTCACCACAGGCTGCAGGGAAATCTCTGTTCCAACACTTGGAGCATATCCTCCCCCTCCTTCTTCACTGACCTTGGTGTCTGCAGAGTTGTTTCTCTCACATATTCTCACTCCTCTCTCCTGGCTGCTGTTGTGCATCAGTTTTTTCCCCTTCTTAAATATGTTATCACAGAGGTGCTGCCACCATCACTGACTGACTCATGTTTGGCCAGCAGTGGATCTATCTCAGAGCTGACTGGCACTGGCTCTGTTGGACATGAGGGAAGCTTCTGGTATCTTCTCACAGAAGCCACTCCTGTAACCCCCCTGACTACCAAACCATTCCCACATAAATCCAATACATTTTTCCTTTTTATCTTTACTCCTTCGGTTTTCAGGGAACAGTTGGCTACTACTATTTTTGACAACAATTTATGCATCTGTATCATGGAGGATAACAATGACATTTCCACACAGCAAAATATTTAGGCACATACATAACTTCCATAAGTGCTTTGTTTACCTTATGAAGGAAGAGCTGTAGTAAGCGAATTACATAATTTAGCTGCAAGAAATGTTTCTACATATGATATCTGGAGGGCTGTCAAAATATATGTGGAAAATATCGTGAAGTATGAAGGTTATATTGTTTTATAATGAAATGTCTTTATTTCTCAGTAATGATGAAATCTCAAATAAATGATGAGTGACTGACAAAAAATATACACTACATTATCCTGAAATCTATCCAAGTCACAGAAAGCTTATTGTTAAATGGTTTGGATGTTAAAAAATAATAATTGGGAACCTTTTAAATTTCCCTTGCTTTGGAAGAACAGTTTTCCCATAGATGCCATTCCTACAGTACATTGCTCATATAGACACATAATTCCTATTAAAAATGTTCTGGAGTAGCTTTTATAAGCATTAAATCATTACATCTGAAAAATTCATTATCTTCAACTTCTCCAACACTAAAAATGAATAACCACATCAGAACCACCATGAATAACCATCATAGAAAACAAGGCATTTGACCTTTGATGGTATTAAGCTCCTTTTTCAAACTCCATAGAAGCTTTAAAAAGTTTTGGGTGGAATCCTGCTCTCACAGAAATCCACGTTCCAGCTTCAACAGCAGATTTTGGGGCCAGAGAAGGTCATATGCAAGACATGCAAGAATTCTCATCTAGAAGATCTCATTTAAGTTAATGTTGTGCACTGGGAAGTAGGGGTGGGGTGCAGGGTTCTTTCTGGATCTCAGTAAGAAAGGCAAAACAGCACATGCTGTAACAAAACACTTAAATCATAATAACACAATAGATATAGGAAAAGAAATATAGATAGTGAATAAATCTTGCACTCCTTCAGATGCTGGAACCCCACTTGGACAGATTGCTAGTGGACAGCCACGACAGACTACGCATATCCCATCTGTGGAGAGGTTCACTCTTCTCCCAGTAGCATGGATCCTTTTATCTAGTGTAGCAAGCAAAACTACACAAATTGTTTTGACAGGTGGGATTACCATCTCTTTCTTAATGCCCATCACTAGCTACCCATACCTAGGAACTGTAGCAACCCAGAGCCTTCCAGCTTGTTCCTCCTTACAGTTACATTGCAGGGGTTACACAGCGGTCACTCATGCGAACCTATGGGTATCTCAACCTTAAGCACAAGGCACAATATAGCTGTCAGAACTTGCTCAAGATCACTAACTCATTGAATATAATGCCTTCTGCAAGGTACCTGACACAGTCCAGCTGAGATTCTGTCCTCTATTACTCATACTTTTGCCTATGCAGGACAATATTCTTGTTCAGTGTCTTAAAGCAGGCTTTCTCATGGTTCGTTTCCTTGCTGGATCTCTAATTACTCCTGTTATTAGGCAGGACTGTAGGAGGGACTGGTCTCAAACAGGAAAAAAAAAAGAAAAAGTATTAAACTGTTGTACAAGCTTTTCATTTTAACCTGCTGACATCCAAGAGATAGTGTGATAAATAATGAAGGTAGAAATTACTACATTATATAATTTGCAGGTTTATATAATTTAGCAGGTTTTTTGAGTCTGAAGACTCAAAAAAGTCTACCTAGACTTTCTAGCTACAGCTTTTGTGCACGGCAATTTGTGGGGAACACTTTGCTTCCATATTTCACAACTGAGCTCTTAGTTCTTTTTCTCTTTTCTGTGGAGAGGAGAATGAGGCTTGCAGTTTCTCTTCTGAGTATGCCCCCTTAGCAAAACTATTGACTTTCTGACTGATGCTGTTTATAATCAATCATTGGTTATAACTTAGGTAGACAATAGAAGAACCTTTTTGGATAATTTTTGGTAAATATGTTGATTTTATATACTAAGATTCTGTATTTTGTTAGATTTCCTTCTACTAACTACTGATCATAACATAACCTTCCCACCATTTCTCCATTTCAATTTTGGAAATTTTATGTATAGGAAAAATTATGCAGAGAACTGTATCTAGGACATTTGGACACAGGCCAATGTAATTATCAGTAACAATGAAAAAAGAACTACTACTTATTATATGGTTTTCTGGTTATTACTCACAAACACAGTATATATACATATGGATATTAATGACCTTTTTGTAAGTACAATCTTAGAAACAATGCTTGCTGACATGCTATTTAAATTAGATGACTTCTGTTGGAATTGGGTCAGTTTTGCAAGTTTTCTAAATTTGTTTTAAAACAAGATCAGAAATAAGCTGACATGCAGAGAATATTAAACAATGTTACAATATCATGATGGTCAAAAGTCCAAAGTAAGCCCTTCAAAGTTACTGGAAGTTTTTTTTTTACAAAGTTTTCTCCTAATCAAATAAAATATTCCATTTGTTTTTTACTGAGATCAACCTTAAAAAACAACCCAGAAGACATAAAATCAAGTCCAAAAGTTTAAAGAACATTTGAAAATATGCAGTTTTGATTCTAAATTATATTTTTGCATGTAAAATGTAAAATTGACTTTTCTCTGAAAATGCTAAAACAGTCTTCTCTAGAATCTCTGACAGTCTTAACTTCATCACCAGGGTCGAATGCCAGTGTGTCAGGGAGCTGCAGGAGGAGATTGGTCCAAGAGGGGGGACAGCTCCAGCACCGACACAACATGCCCTCACTGACACAACACAGTCCTGCAGCATCTGAGCAGTGCGGGCAGAGCACAAGTGGTGATGACAGGGTTCATCAACAGACCCAGCATGGCTTGCCTTGACAGAATCACAGAATCACAGAATGGTAGGGGTTATAAGTGACACCCGGTGATCATCTAGTTCACCCCCCCTGCCAGAGCAGGGTCACCTAGAGCAGGTTGCACAGGAACGCGTCCAGGCGGGTTTTGAATATCTCCAGAGATGGAGACATTCTCTGGGCAGCCTGTTCCAGTGCTCTGCCACCCTCAAAATAAAGAAGTTCCTCCTCATGTTTAGGTGGAACTTCATTTGTGCCCATTACCTCTTCTCCTGTCACTGGGCACCGCTGAAAAGAGCCTGGACCCATCCTCCTGACACCCACCCTTTAAGTATTTATAAGCATTAATAAGGTCCCCCCTCAGTCGCCTTTTTTCCAGACTGAAGAGACCCAAATTCCTCAGCATTTCTTCATAAGACAGGTGTTCCTGTCCCCTAATCATCTTTGTAGCCCTTCCTTCCTTCCTTCCTTCCTTCCTGGATTCCAGGGAATCATAGAGGAGTCTTGTGGGCCTTAAAGGTTATGAGAACTTAGAGATTTGGAAGTTCATAATCATAGCACTATGCCACTACTAGCTAATGTGACTATATATTGCTACATTTATTTTTTTTTACTGCCATAACCATAGTTGTCTTATGTGCATCTCACAGTTAAATACTGCTTTGACAAAACTGTATCTGCTTCACTGTTTGAGTTATATGATGTTGTCTGTATAAGCTATTAATCTATATAAGTTATTAAAAATCATTATAAATATATACCTCTCATAGTCAGTATCCTTTTTCTCTGGTAACACCACTGTGTGGTCCTATCTGCCTACTAGCAGTTTTGCCATGGAACAGGCTGATTCTTGATCTTTTTTGAGTTGCTGTCTTCCTGTTTGCTTCTTCTCTTATAATTTCTATAACTTTTTGTGTTCTTGCCTGTTTTAACATTTCAGTTCCTTGTCTTTAATGGGTTCTAAATAGTAAGAAATCTGTAATCTCACTATAATGCTCCCTCTCTCCCGCTCTCTCCTCCCCTCCCCTCCCTCCTTTCCTCCCTTCCTCCCTTCCTTTTCCCCTTTCTCCCTCCCTCTTTCCCTTTCCTTCCCCCTTCCCTTTGTTTTATCTGTCTTCCTTTTCTTTTTTGCTTACAAACAATAATGATAGCTGTGGCTTATCATTAGCTTATTTCAGGAGAACTGATTGCTGAGTCATATTACAACACTAGAGAGAAAATATTACAAGATTCATAGACCTGCACTGTGTTGAGCTCTGTACCTTAGTTAGTACTTGGTTGCTGTGAGAGCCCTGAAATATTGTGTCTGCTTTTGGAACAGTTTAGGCACTTTATATAACAAATATGTAATGTCAACCTACTGTACATGAATAGAACTACTGAAAAATACCCCTTCTATATGTATAATCTTATGAATAAAATGTGTATGTTTTAGTTCCTCTCCTCTTTCAAAATAAATTAAAGTTGGGATATGTTTCCCATGTAATATACTGTCAAAAATTAAACTTGCCAGCACTGTACATTGGAAGCAATCTTATATTTTCTCAACCCTCATTGCCATTTTTTACATCAATAGAAATGTTCCTGCAATAGCTTTATTCTGACCTTCTGCTGAAATAAGGAAACAACTCAGTGACAGACTACGATATTTCAATTCCTTTCCCTTTAAAATTGTCTTGGTTTACTGACTCTTAACTTTAGAATATCTTCAACATTATTTTAATGTTCTAATTAATTTGCCATGATGATATAGCCCAGACCATTTATTGGCTCTACTGCAATTAATTAATAAGTTTATGTTTGTTTGGTGCTTTAAGTATAAACTATTCTTATCAAGTACTGAGTATTTTTATTATTATTCAAAAAGTGGCTGCTAATTTATATCAATCCATGGCCATCAGTGAGTAGATATTTCCCATATCTTTCCCAATATGTCCCTGCTTTGAATTAAAACCTCATGTCACAAAAGTTGCACTGTTTTAATCAAATTATGCTCATTACTATCAAATTATTATGACTATTTCATCTAAGGAACCTGAAAGCACACAGGTCCATGGGACCTGATGAGATTCATCTGTGGGTCCTGAAGGAACTGACGGATGAAGTTGCTAAACCACTATCCATCATATTTGAGAAGTTGTGGCAGTCCTCTGAAGCTCCCACTGACTGGAAAAGGGGAAACATAACCCCCATTTTTAAAAAGTGAAAAAAGGAAGACCCAGAGAACTACAGGCTGGTCAGTCCCACCTCTCTGCCTGGCAAGATCATGGAGCAGATCCTCCTGGAAACTCTGATAAGGCACATGGAAAATAAGGAGGTGATTGGTGACAGCGAACATAGCTTCACTAAGAGCAAATCATGCCTGACAAATTTGGCGGCCTTCTACGATGAGATTACAGTGTTGGTGGATAAGGGAAGAGCAATTGACTACATCTACCTAGACCTTTGGGAAGTATCTGTCATTGTTCCACATGACATCCCTGTCTCTAAATTGGAGAGACATGGATTTGATTGATGGGCCACTCATTGGATAAGGAATTGGCTGTATAGTCACACTCAAAGAGTTGTAGTCAGTGGCTTGATGTCCGACTGGAGATCAGTGACAAGTAGCGTTCCTCACGAGTCAGTACTGGGACATGCGTTGTTTAGCATCTTTGTCGGCGACATGGATAGTGTGATTGAGTGCCTGCTCAACAAGTTTGCTGACAACACCAAGCTGTGTGGTGCAGTCAACAAGCTGTAGGGAAGGGATGCCATCCAGAGGGACCTTGACAGGCTTGAGAGGTGGGCCTGTGCGAACCTTGTGAAGCTCAAGAAGACCAAGTGCAAGGTCCTGCACATAGGCTGGGGAGATCCCAAGCACAAACAAAGAATGGGTGGAGAATGGATTGAGAACAACCCTGAGGAGGAGGACTTGGAGGTGTTGGTTGATAAGAAGCTCAACATGAACCATCAATGTGCACTTGCAGCCCAGAAAGTCAACCTTATCTTGGGCTGCATCAAAAGAAGCATGGCCAGCAGGTCGAGGGAGGTGATTCTGCCCCTCTACTCTGCTCTTGTGAGACCCCACCTGGAGTACTGCACCCAACTCTGGAGCCCCCAAGATAAAAAGGACATGGATCTGTTGCAGTGGGTCCAGAGGAGGGCCACGAAGATGATCAGAGGGCTGGAGCACCTCTCCTATGAAGACAGGCCGAAAGAGTTGGGGTTGTTCAGCCTGGAGAAGAGAAGGTTCCAGTGAGACATTATAGCAACCTTCCAGTACATAAAGGGGGCCTACAGGAATGATGGGGAAGGACTCCTTATCAAGGAGTGTAGTGATAGGATGAGGGGTAATGGTTTTAAACTGAAAGAGGGTAGATTTAGATTAAATATTAGGAAAACATTCTTTACTGTGAGGGTGGTGAGGCACTGGAACAGGTTGCCCAGAGAAGTTGTGGATGCCTCCTCCCTGGACGTGTTCAAGGCCAGGTTGAATGGGGCTTTGAGCAACCTTGTCTAGTGGAAAGTGTTCCTGCCCATGGCAGGGGTTTGAAACAAGATGATCTTTAAGGTCTCTTCCAACTCTAACCATTCTATGACTCCATGATTCTGTGATTCTTTGACTAGAGTACCTATGGACGGAACAAGTGAAGAACCCAGGAACTGGTTCACCACAGCTAAAAATCTGAGTATAATAATAATGACCATCTGAGGAACAAGACAATACTTAGTCAAAATTTTCATATCTGCTCTTTTAGAGACTGAAGGCCAAAATAAAAATATTTTTTAGATGTTTTAATAATCAGAATGAAAAATTCCTCCTTCACATTCGCTTGAATATTCAGTGTTGCACACTTACTCTTAATTAATTAAGAGTAAGTGTGCAAGTAAGACTGAAATTAATTTCATTCTGAAATGCCTGAAGTGTGTTTCTGTACTACAACAATGCCAACCCATCCCTTTGGGCACCAATATGAAAATAAAGTGGAGTACAGAGTGAGGACAGGGGCAGGATGGAGAGAAATTCAATACTGAGAATGCCTAAGCTGAAAATTAGCATGTCAGGAAGCTTCAATGTGGAGGCGGAAAGAAGCCGATAAAATCCAGGCCTTTTATTCATATTCACCCACATAAGCTAAGGAAAGGGGAAACATTTGCCTCCTCCTGGGAAAGTCTTCAGATTAAATATAAAACAACCATGTACCCCCATTTTAGAATAAAACAGGACACAGTGAATGAATAAAGATTCTACAATCAGTAGAGTGACTTAAGCATCAGGCTGTCAATTCATGTTTCATTTTGCTTGATTTTCTGTAGATCAATTCCTGACATAAAGCTCAGATTACTAGACAATGTTAGGAACATTATCTTCTCTAACATTGTTTTGACAAATCATCTCAGCATGAGGTGTTCTTTTAAGATGTCTAGCAAATTAAGCCTTTCAAAAGATGTAGAAATTGGGACCCTCAGAATAAAATTCAACTTGCTTAACATCTTATGTGTAGGTTTTAGACATCTCACTTAAGCTAGTCAATACAAATAAATAAGCATCTCCAATGCATGATTCATGTGACTTCTTTTGGGGTTTCTTTTTGAGTAGACAACTAGCTTGAGTGTTGGCATCTTCCTTGTAGACCTCTAAAACTGCATAAGATGAATGACATCATGTTTCTAGTTCTCAACAGCTGTAGTTGGAAATAGTTTAGATGATTAGCACCTCTGCTTCAGGACATCTGTACCTGTGTGACTATAGGGTTTTGTTCACAAAAGCTTTGTAGGGACATTAGTTCTTAGGCTGTTCTTCTGCACATAGACACTAAGTTCTGCTTTGGTAATCTATGTGATTTTCTGTGTTTTAACAATAGTTCCTTTGATTCGTCTTCTGGAAATAAGTATGTAAACAAGTTATTTTTCCATAAAAAAATGCTATACTAACAATATGATTACATCCTTGTATCCTAGCTACAATAACCTGGTGAGCAGAGAACTTAAAAATGATCGAGGAAACAATGGGAATAGAGCACTTTAAAAATATATTGTTTTCCAAAGTGTCTGAGGATTCCATTCCATTTTGAATAAAATAGAAATACATTCATTGGGATATTTCTCCCCTCCAGCTGGGATCTCACTCTGGATCTATGTATATTTAATTACTGCATGCAAAAAGGAAATTCTTGAGAGAAAACTCTGTCCCAGATTAGTCAAAAGTCATGGGACTGCTACATCTTCCTGAAAAGTAGAAATCGTGCACTATAGTCACCTCAGCAGAGGTGGGATTTTTAACCTATTTCTCCAGCATCTCATGAATTGCTTCTTCTAAAATAGCTAAAATAGCACCACTTTCATGCCCTAGTTTTGTGTTCTGAAATAACTTGTTAAACATGATTCAATAACATGATCCAATAACCTCCCTCAGGTATGGTAGACAGAGGAACGTTTGTTTGGTGAATATTACCTGTTCATACTTGTGACTGAGGTGGTGAACTTCTTGACATTGTTACTACTAGTCCACTTCTGGAGATGTGCAGACTACCTGTGTTGACAATTCAGGAATTTTGTTAATTTTTATTGGTTGGTTTTGGCTTTGTTTTTTTTGTTGTTGCGTTTTTTGTTTTTGTTTTTGTTTTTGTTTTAATTTCAATGCATTTTATGGCTAGTTCTTTCTCTCTCTTTTTTTTTTTGTGTGGATTGTGTAACCACAATGAACTGTAACCAGTAACGAAAGGAATAATTTGGTAACAAGGAAGTTACTTCTCATTTACAAAATCTGTGTAGTAGGAAAATAGATTAAGTAAATGGGAAAATACTTTGCAGTCTTTTCTCCTAAAAATGCAAAGTTTTGCTTCAGGATTAATGAACTTTTTCCTCATTTATTATATTTGTTAGTTTGATAAAACAATCATACTCTCTCATATAAACGCTACAAGAATCTAGTGCCAGTATAGATATTTCTTCTAGAATATATATAGATATATATAGATATATATATACACACACACACATATTTATTTAGTTAAATGGTTGATGTTTACTTGTTACTATTAAACTGTAATATTTAACCCAGCAACATGAGTTAAATATTTCAACTTCAGATATAGAGTCTGCATAGGAGACTGAAATTATTTTCTACATAACCTTATGTAACTGGGAAATTATGTACTAGATAAATAACAATATCCTTTAATGTATCAAAGAAGAAGAGTGTATCTAGGTAGAGTATATCTGCAACTTACCTTTTTTGTTTATTCCTTGAATAAATTCAATGCAATGTACATTGAATTTACTTTACCTGATAATTGAGCTAGTGGGATTAACCTGAAACAACATGACAAAACTAAATGTAAATCTACATCTTAACTTGTGAAATATGAAACAGAGGTTACCTTTAATATTATAGCTAGAATGCAAAAGACAAGAATTCTAGCCATAGGATAAGCAATATCACTCTGTACCCATGACACTACAGAGCCTGGGAAGTTCCAAAGTAATAACAGATTCCTGTTTCTCCAGCTAAGATCTATGGAGGAAAATTAATAAGAAAATGCCTTCATTTCATCATGATGGCATTTGGGAGTTTTAGAACCCTCTAGTCCATTAGTCAGTTTTGTTAATGACTGTGCTCATCCTTTTAATCATGTGAAACACATTGACTGAGCTTCATTTAGTTCAAAGTGCCTTTCAGAAGCCTGAACAGAATCCGAGTGGTGTGAAACTTTACCTTTTCTCACTGCAACGTATATTTAGCTAACTTAATTTGTGATTTATATGAAGATAAAACACATCCATAGTTCATAGGAAAAAGACTGCACATTTTAAAGTATCAAAAATTGAGATTTGGATGCCTAACTTTTTGCCAAATTGTCTGTTTTACTCATGAGTATTTCTAACCTGTCTTCCTCGTAATAATTATGGAAAACTTATTGATACCTGCACTTTTTTTTGCATTATTCTTGCACAAATATTGTATGTACAGAATTATTTCAACTCCATGAGCAACTCTTTTTGCCTGCATATCAAGAATTTACAACATCAGTTCTCAACAAGAGTATTGGTAGATGTTTTTTTTATTTCAGAATGACTGTTTTATAATAATCCAAATTAACAGGTTTTGAACCTTTGCCAGAGTGAATTTGAATAACTAGATTATGAGGATATCAAATCCTTATACAAAACACAGAAATGTTTCTACTGAATATATATTATTATTAATATAACATATATCCGTTCATTATGCCAACACATTGTGATATATTACAACAAGTTTAAACCCTTTGTATGGAAGCAAAATAAAACAATAATACCTAGTATAAGCAGAATTGTGGCATCTAACTTAAAAAAAATATGATCCTGAAAAGCGTTGCTTGTACCTGATAGTGGAAATATTTAAGCTGTGTAATTTCAAGTACTCCTTCATTGCCTGAGATTTTTGTATTTGTAAATGTCGACCATCTTTTAAGGGTTTAGCCAAAATTCAGTGCTGTCTGGATTTAAGAAATAAGATTCTTCTTCTTTGTTTTTGGATATCTTATATTCATATTGCATTCAAAGAGGCCTGACACATACTAATAGTACTGGACTTCCTCATTAAGCAGTAATCAGTGATATTTCCTTTTTAGTTTGAACAAAGGAAAAAAAAAAGTATCATCCTTTCCACAAACTGGTTATAGAACTAGCCCCAAAAGCAGAACACCAGGAATGAATTCTTATTTTACTCTGAGAATATTCAAAATGAACATGGCTCAGAAGTGCCCTACCTACCAAGTAAAATAAGTTTTTTGTAGGTGTAGGAAAGCTCCCATGATTCCAGCATTTCTCTCATGGGTAAAACAAACAAACAGGAAAGAATTAAAGAGATTTTGGGGAGAAAAACAGTCCCAAATGGTTGCAGATTTTTTCCATAACTTTTTTTTTGTTTAACGTGAAAAATGTAATCTTTTTTTTTTTCTCACACGCATGCTGTATTTTTAAATTCATTCTGAAAACATATATTTTCAATATAGTAGTATCATAAGTAAATTAGGTTGATAAGTTTTGGTTAAAAAGATTCTAAGAACAGTTCTCATTATACACATTAAATACAGTAAAATGATAGTGAGGCTTCTAAGTGTTCTGTATTTGTGATATGTACAGAATTTTAACAGTCTCTGAAACACAGAAGCACAAAGTCCATCTGCTCCTCTTCATTATACTTGTCTGAATTCTTGAAAATCAACCCATGCTGATAACAGAGGTAATATTATTTTTTTTACCAAATATAAAGTAGTTTTGGCTAAAACTACACGAAACTGTTTTCTCATCAGGCAGAAGATGATTATAATTATTTTAATTTATTTTCAATAAGAGTATTTGTCTTCATGTGATATCATTCCTTAAGGACAAAAATAGATAGTAATTTAAAAATGTTACGGCAATAAAAAACAATAAAGAGTTAGCATTTTTGCTAAAACTTCACAAACTTTTTATTTTACTATGCTCTTGTGTAGCTACTAGATGAATTTTAGGCCTTTAAACCTGCAAATGGGAAAATTCCCATGTATTTCACCCTTGTGAGGATTTTCTTCTTTTAAAGGGCTTCTTCAATCATTAACTACTTGGAAATGACCTACTTTGTGTTCATTGACTAATTAGTCCAGTTCCAATTCAGTCCACATTTAGGTAAATTACTTCAGAGAGAGCTGGGTCAAGCTGTTCTGTTTCCTTGCAATGTTTGATGTGATTGTTCTCATGCATTCACAGAAATACATAAAAAATGAAAGTCTTTGTCCCCTATTGGGAAATTTACAATAATAATCGTAATATTATTTTTCACATAAAATTGTTAGCAGCATCTCATTCAAACCAACCTGTCCCTAACTTCTGGGTCTATTTTACAGTGATCATTTCAGCACAGGTTACTTTCTTAAATCGTGATTCTATCACCTTGTCTCAAATTTTGTATATCAGAGAATTATCCTGATTTTAAAGAGCAAGTCATATCACACATCTGCACACCAATGCACACATCTTTGGTGTTAGTTCATATCTTCTACAGACATGCACATTTTTAAAATCTTACTAAATTTAAAAGCTCCTGTTCTGTCTGGTGGGTACCAGAAGTTGGATTTCCTTTGTTTAATCTAAGACATGAGAAATGTAGATATTTACATTTTAGTTTAAACATAAATTATGCTGGGACGCAGTTGCATGATCATAGATGTATGAAGCCTTCTTAGAAGTCATAGGAAATCACAGGTAGACTGAAACTCCTGTTTTACAATTGGATGCCTCTTCCACTGAGTCTACTTCATGTCTCCTAGCCACTTGTAAGTATTTCAGAAATCTTACGTCATATAAGGCACTGTAAACCTACATTTATGCAACAGAACACCACACACATAGTCTCTTTTTAGTCAGTGAGAAAAATAGAGTGAGATTCATGTAGGCTGTTTTTCATTCTAGGTCTAGCCTAGAATGAGAAGATTCATATCACAGAAATGTATATTTGTCGAGGATACAAAGAGCTGTGTTCCATATACACCAGATGCAGCTAACCTGCTCTAGAGGCACTTAGTGTTCAATAGTGTAAATGTGAGCATGATGCTTCTCTTCAGGTCAGAATTCAGGGACCTTGTAACTCTCATTCACTGGGTTACTTTTATTTAGGTATCTCTTCCTATTCTACAAGAAAAACAGAGGCAACTTTGAATCACATAATGATCATTTGCTGAATAGTACATACAGAAGATATCTATGATCAGGATGTTACAAGGCTAAGCACAAGCTAACCACTTGAGTCTTTTTTGGACAGCTGGTCGTCAACCATGGGAAGGATTACCTTCCCCTTATCCTTGAATCTTCAGTGTTGTTGGGATGCCATTTTCTGATTCTCTACTTTTTTCAAAGGGATTTAAACCTTTTCTTGTCTGTATTTTCTCACTTGAATTCTTGACCTGAAAACTATTACCATCTCAATAATGTGTTTAAACTTTTTATATGGTGCACTGCCCGAACTCTCTCACAGATCCCAATTTCCTATGCAAAACAGAGCCAGTCACTTGATGGTGCTACACTGAAACACTCAAGCCTGTGAAACTATTTTAGTTCCAAAAGGTTTTGGATACCTCCTACTATGCATACAGATGTCCACAGCATGATTGAACTTCCAAGACATAGAGTTTCAACTTCCTCATGTAAAACTTTTAAACAGTCCCACAATATTCCAGTTTGATTATTTAAATGCCTATGCATATGAATAATTTCTTTCTATTGACCGTCTGATGGTTCAGTAATCAGATGTAATAGATAAGATTATCCTGTTATACACCAAACCTATATATATTTAAATACTTCATATTTAAATCTTCACATGTTATTTGTGTCATAAACTTCTGAAGTTCTGTTTCATAGAATGCATTGTTGCAAAGTTAGCTAATTAAGCCCACTTATTATATATCAATAGTATCTCTAAAGATCTTTTAATCTATTTGGTTTGTTTACTGTAAAGTAAACTTATGAAATCATAAAGGTATCAGTTCCACAAAGGTATTGGAAATGCAAAGAAACCATTTGTTTCACACATTGAACTTATAAAGCTGAAAGGTGCTATAATCTTCAGAAAAAGCTTGTATGGCACTACACATATTGTCCTATTTTTATTATATCACTATCTCTATAACTGGTAAGTGAAATTTATAAGAAATATTTTTTCTAAGGAGATGGAAATCATAGTGTCATTCCACAACTTAATTTTGTCTAAGTTCTAATTCTGAGTATATTCTAATATTTTAGCTCTTCAGCCCTGACCAACACAAATCTCGGTTCACAACATATTTTCAGCACCTGATATAGTATATCTTCAAGGAACCAGATGTAATTTACTGGAACATCAGGACTTCTATGAATGCTAGAGTGGCCCACTACAGAATGTACAGAAGCTACAAAAGAAAGTGACAGAGAGAAAATTACATGAGGGAATATTGCACCACACCTAATACTTCTTAGGGTTTTTCTTCTGCAAAGTTACTGGGTCAATTTTCCAAGCAGGTGTTTTTATTGCAAGGAAGCACAGCGAGCTATGGCTTTTACTGATTACAAGCCCTCCGAAATGAATTCACAGAGTGCTTTATAGGAAATTATAGTCATGAACTTTGGTTAAATTTCCAGGGAATAGTTCTCCTTGAACAATGTTGAAAAGCATTTTTCATTCTAAGCATAAAATAAGCAAAGGATGACAACCTTAATCCATCTCTCATTTGTCTAACAGAGACAAAGTCTAAGGCATTTCTCTAAGGAATCTGATTGTAGTTCACAGTGATAAAATATGAGAAATTTGGGTCCAGATGGTCTCTCTTACTCTTATTGGACTTGATTAATTAATTAATTGTTGTTTAGCCAGAAGTTAATACAAAAAATACACCAAATATGAGATTTAAGAAGTTCTTTCAGGCACTCCACTCCGTTCCCCACCATCACCAGGCTGATTTAAGTTTCTGTGTTTAGACTTGTGATGTAGGTGTGGGTATTTCAGTCTTCAAAGATATCTACAAATATGTTACGATGTGTGGCTTGTATTGTCATCATAAACAGATTGTCGTGGCTCAAAAGCTGGAAGAGGCCTACAACCCATACCGCAGAAGCTGCTGGACTGCCACAGCATTGATAAATACAGATGGATTTTCTGCTTTCAGAAAAATCAAGCAGTAGTCTAGTTGATTAAAGTCATGTGGGGAGAGATGACACAAGGAGTTTTCTAGTTCTGAGTCAAAATTTACAGATGTGTGTAACTGCAATTTTAAATTAAGTGGTTAAATCTACCTAAGAGTCTCCATAAATACTCCTCTATGCCATTTTTATAGGGTACTATTAAGTAGTCTGGTTCCTGTGAACCACTGTCTAAATGTGTAACCACTGTCTAAGTGTGCAAATGTTCACACCCTAACATTTAGAGAGCTGAGGCAGCATGTGCAGCAATAGGAACAATTCTACTGAAGCTGAGATTTAGCTTTTGGGCAGTGTATTGCTAAACTGACCAAAAACTGTTCATTGGATCTGTCTCTAAGTCATCTATTCAAGGAAAAGATCAAGTTGTTCCCATTTGTCTTCCTATGGTCTCTGAGTACAACAAATTAAATTCAGTATAAAGCAACAGGGATGACCTAATCTTTATGCAAACTTTATGTCTCTATAATTCTCATGGCTACTGTAGACAGTGTATCTTTTTTTTAAGAAGTTAGAACTTTCTAAGGGATGTCAACTGGGTTACAGGGAAAAAACCAGCAAGAAGAAACCAGCAGTCTTTTTCCCAGTCATGTGTAGTCAACATGCGATATAACAGAAATGTGTATTTGGAAAGGTAACGATACTAGCTTTAAGTAATCTGAAATTATTTGATGCATGATTATAAAATGTAACATTAAAATAGAAAAAAATATTTGAAAAATATTTTGAGGAAAAGAGAAGGGGAGAATGTTCACCATTGCTACTTTATGCCTTGAAATTCTTTAGATTTTCTTGCTTGTATATTTTCACTCAGTGGTCTGTCTCTCTGATCATTCCCTGTTTGTGTCTTCTTCAGTATATCCAAAGTACTTGTCTGTCTCTTGACCTACAGGTCTGTTAATGTCTGTCTGTTCTCCTGTTGAACTTACTGACTGTTTTCTAACACTATTCATATCAGTGCTACCTGAATGAAACTGAAAAATGACAAAAAAGGAATGCTAGAAAGGAGAGGAAGGGAAACATGGGCAGGAAACGTTATCTGAAAGGAGTGAACACAACCAATCTTTCACAAAGATTTAAGAATCATTGTCCTTAGTTTCTACAGTAGTAATTTAAGGTTTTTGTTTCTACAGGAATATGTGGTTAGCCAGAATTACTTCTTGACACCACTATGATGTTTTATTAAGTAACAGATTGTTCTACCAGCTTATCATGTCTGTCCTTCATCAGCTGTAACAGCAAGCACTCATGGATTTTACCATAAATTAAAAAAAAAAAAAAAACCAAAAAAAACCAAAAAACCCAAACACCTAAAAGGCTTTAGGTAACAAATATTTTCCGTCTCCTATTTTACAGGTATTTGACTGAGAGAAAGATTATGATACTAGATTTAACCCTAAAGGAAGTACACTCCTCAACATGTCAGTGTTTTTTTGTTTCTTTTTTTTTAAGTGGTTTTATATGTTCACCTGGAAATCAAGGCTTTCTTCTCATAAATAAGACAAACAATGACATTCAAACTTGCTTTCAAATACTGTGTATAACATTAAGTAGGAAACAATAGTAAAGACATTATGAATATTTATCATATGGTGGCATAGTGTTTACTTGATGAAGACTCCACCTGTTCATTCTAGTGTTATACATTCCAACCAACCCCCAGCCACAATGTTTCAAAAAAGTTGGTATCTTTATTATGTAATTGCCCATTGTACTACACCTGCTTTTAAAGGTCTCACTTTTTTTTTGGCATCGTTCCCAAGAATCTTGTGTATAACTATTTCATTTGTTTAATTTATTGCAAAATATAACAGAGAATATCCACTTTCAAAACTCAACAGTATGCTAGTTTGTAGGTGTCCATTAATACATAAATACTTGTGATCATCTGAAAGGTATGTAAGATAGATATTCATGCAACAACATGAAAGCTATTTTGTTGCTTATTTCTGATAAGAACACTCTATCTATCTGGAGATATTTTAATATTTTTTTTTACGTACTTCCTAAAATAAAGGGATACAGAAACTCACTTAAAACTTCACTCATCTTTAACACCCAGAGTAGTTTATGCCATCAGAATCAAAAAAGTATGCAAGTCAGATGGTGTTAATACGTATCTAATAAGAGAAATAAGTTGTTGGCAATTATTTCAGTTATGAAGAATTCAATTTTCAAGTGTCAATCATATTTTATTTATAGATAGGAACTAGATAGATCAACAAGCTGCTAGCTAGCTAGCTGAAAGTACAATTTTCGTCTCTATTACCATTTATATCTAAATCTTTCTATTTTCAAATGCTTTATAGATATTGAAGCCCAATCACATTTTGTGACATAAATCTGGGTACTATTGAAAGGCATTTAAAGAACAATGTCAACTCGGGTTCACAAAAAGAAAGTCCTAACTAATTTATTACCCTTCTATGATACTCTCACCCATCTAATGGATGAAGGGAAGGCAGTGGATGTAGTTGTTCTGGACAAAAGCCTTATTAAATTCTTTTGATGCTGTCCCTCACAGCACCCTTCCGAACAAGTTGTCCAACTCTGGGATGGGTGGGTTCATGGTGGACTGGGTGAAAAACTGGCTGAATGTCAGAGTTCAAAGGGTAGTAGTGAATGGGACTACATCTGGCTGGTCACCTGTCACCAGCGGCGTTGCTCAGGGTTCAATTCTAGGGCCAGTTCTATTAATATATTTATCAACAATCTGCATGCAGGAGTTGGATGCACAATTAACAGGTTTGCTGATGATACCAAACTGAGAGGTGCTTTTGACTCTCTTGAGGGACAAGAGGCCTTGCAGGGGGATCTAAATAGATTGGAGCACTGGGCAGTGACTAATGGGATAAAATTTAACTAGTCCAAATGACAGAATCTGCGCCTGGGATGGAGTAATGCTGAGGAAAAGCATAAACTGGGGGAGAAGTGGCTGGAGAGCAGCCCTGCAGAAAGGGATCTGGGGATGTTGGTCGAGTCAGCAGTGTGCCCTGATGGCCAAGAGGACAAACTGCATCCTGAGGTGCATGAAACACACTATAACCAGCCAGTCAAAAGAAGAGATTATCCCACTGTATTCAGCATTGGTGAGGCTTCAGCTTGAGTACTGCATGAAGTTCTGGGGCCCACAATTTAAGAAGGATGTGAAGGCACTCGAATGCATCCAGAGGAGGATAAAAAAGCTGGTTAAAGGGCTGGAAGGAATGTCCTATGAGGAGCAGCTAAGAACTTTGGGTTTGTGTAGTTTGGAGAAAAGGAGACTGGGGGGTGACCTCGTTGCTCTCTACAGCTTTCTGAGGAGGGGAAGTAGAGAAGAAGGTGCTGATCTCTTCTCCCTGGTATCCACTGACAAAATATATGGGGATGGCTCAAAATTTCACGAGGGAAGGTTTAGACTGGACATTAGGAAGCATTTCTTTACTGAAAGGGTGGTCAAACACAGGAACAGGCTTCCTAGAGAGGTGGTTGATGCCCAAAGCCTGTCAATGTTTTAGAGGCATTTGGACAATGCCCTTAATAGCATGCTTTAACTTTTGGTCAGCCCTGAATTGGTCTGGCAACTGGACTAGATGATCGTTGTAGGTTCCTTCCAACTGAAATTCCTCTGTTCTATTCTATTCTACTCTGTTCTATTTTATTCTATTCTATTCTCCTGCAAAAATTAAGCTAATGTTCATAGAAGAATGTGTGATTTTGTCTGAGTGTTTTATCAATCCAATTGATCAAATGGGTTTGACTACATATATTTCCATGGCAAGAAGAAAAAAACATAATTTTATAACTCTTTCAAGAATACAATACCACAGGCAGCTCTCCGTATTGAATTCCACTCTGAGGACTACACAAGAGGTATACAGTGTGGCTAATGGGGCATTTATTTAAGTTTTGTATAAACCTTCTCTATCTAACAAATACTGAATGGGTAATTTGGTAGTGATTCGGTTGCCAGCATGCAACTGAGTGCATGGTACCTATCTAGTGCCATTTAGAATATCTTCACAAGTCTAGGACAGCCACCCTGGCAGATGTAACACAGGATTGAAGAGAGATACCTGTACTTTTGGAGAAGCAACTGGAGGCCAAGGGGGATACTGTAGGGCAACTCAGGTTGTGCTAGACCCTTACATTTAGGTGAGTGAATCTCCCTTTCATTTATTTTTCCTTTTGAAAAATATTCGTAACATATTCCACAATTCCACACCTCCACAATATTGGAGAAGGTCTCTTCTTGAATTAGGATTAAACCTCAGTAAGAGTTACAGTAGTTGTTCAACAGCAACTTCACAGTTATTTTAGGTTGTCATGGTTACTTGATCACCTCATCTTTTATATAAGACAAGCATGTGGAGAAAAAGCGGCTGACTACCCAAATGGAATTTGAATGGAATCTGTTTATTTTTGGTATTTTTTTTTTGGTGTTTTTTTTTGGTAATGATCTTCTTACTATTCCATATGCAGAGTAATGGTGTGAGTTACTTTGTAGTTCAAAAATATTTATGGCAATACAGAAGACAGCAGGAGGGTTCTGACATAAACTTTTATTTGCTTAGGTGCGTATTTCTGCATCTGTTCTCTTGTGTCGTCAGACTATTTGATTCTGTATGTATACGTTCTTAGTGACTTGACAGCTTCTCTAGAAAACTATATATCATTCACATCCAGGCCACAAAATCTTTAGAATCAGACTGAAGAATGGAATAGAAACCAGAACTCAAAAGCAGTAACTAAGAGAGATTTAAGAAGGAATAGGCAGGAGGCAGGCAGGTATCGAGCAAGTTTTGGAAGAATGACATGAAAAAAATGTTTAATGCAAAGAGATGTGGGAAATATAGAAATCAAATTATGCTAGTTTAGCAAGTAGTCTGGGACATACCTTTTGGAAGGGAACAGCAATTAGGATCTCTGATTATGAATGAAAAATTGGAAAATAGAAATAACCTTCAGTGTAAAGTGCAGAGGGATACACTGAGAAGAAAAACAGTGGTCAGAAACAAAAGGCATGACAGGGGGTCAGAATAGCAGGGACTGAAGCAGGAGCAAGCTTGTGAGATGGTTTGCAACTGTCATCAGTTCTTTTTTTAGTTCAAGAAGCAGAGGTCTTTGAGGTGTATCCAAAGATTTGGCCTTGCTGACAAATCATGTGGGTATCAGCATGATTCAAATTCCTGTACAAAATTATTTCTCTATGTCTAGCATTATGTGTATATTTCTGTACCAATAGCAGCTTTTCATAGATTGCATAGAGAGTGATTAACTAATATAAACTCAGCAATGTATAGATTCTATATGATTTACTCTCCAGATGCCTCATTAAAGTAATAAAAATATGTCTCTGCAAAGACTCCCAGTCCTGGTGAAAGGAAGACTTTTTCATACAAGGTGTTCCAATGTTAAATTATACTAATTTTAGAAAAGGTGGTTTTGTGGGATTTTTTTTTGTTGCATTTGTTTTAGGTTTTTTGTTTGTTTGTTTGATTCATTTGGTTTCTGCCCCATCCATACACCCCCTGAACCAGTAATATTTACTCTACAAATAGTGGCAAGAGAGGCAGAACCATAATAACTTAAAATTTCAGGTAACATTTCCAGGGTATAAAGGTACATGTTGGAAAAAGTTTTATGTGAACAGGTGATAATATCATACATCCAAACCAACATTGCATTGGCTACATTTATTATTTTTTATTCTACTTCAGAGTCCCATTTTCTCAGGTGTTCTTTGATGAGTTTGCGGTTTGACTGTTTGACAATTAAATAAATCATGATCTTCTATGATTAACACATCCAAAACGGAATAGATATGCCCTGTATAGCCCAAGATAATTCCCTATAACATCAGGTGAAATAGGGATATTTAGACTTAGATTCTGCAGATATTCAGATATCACCGATTTTTTCCACTTACTGTACTCAAAATTCCGGTAATTATATTGGTCAGGCTTAAAAGGAAGCTTGAAATTTCGGACAATTCATACAGAGGTCACTTGAATTCTAAACTGACTACTTCTTGCTTTGTTTTTCTGCTTATTTAGCCCTTTGACAGATCCAGTCCATCAATTCATATTGAGATCTTGTTTAGCTTTTAAATCTTCAGGATGTCGTTAGTGTTGTTTTGGATGTTTCTGATTACCAGCATGTTTCAGGATTCTTTTCTGACTCACTAAAATATACTCTCTAAATCTTTTATACAGCTTACTTTTTTTTTTTTTTCTCCTTCTTTCCCAATGGTAAGGATTGTTATCTTTGTTACTCTATAATCATTTGGGAACTACAACTACAATACATAAAGGGTTAGAATTTGAGCAGGAGCTTTAGAGGCATAGGTTTACACTTTAAAATAGTGTATCCTATTATTTTTACACCATTCCAGGAATTAAAAAATAATTCATTAATTCTTTTTTGACAGACTGTTGGAGATATGTCACAGATGGGAAAGTTTTCTTATTTAATTCCAATAAATATCAGTTAGAGTATTACAGTGATTTTGATAGATGTGGGACATAGCCAACGACGTTACAGCTAAAGCTGTACCTATTATCATTTTTCCACAAGTTCAAAATTTAAAGTAGACTCCAAGGTTTCTTAAAACTGTGTTTGTCTGAAAGAACAGTATTGTCATGTTTTGCTGTCTTTCAGATTGGTCCAAAATTTCCAATAAAGTAATTTCAATTCTTTTATGATTTGTTATCAAGACACATCCTTCAAAGTATGAGCAATGAGTGTGTTAGATCACCTACTGTTTTTTCATGTATAGCTTTATAAATTACTTTCATTAGATATGAGTGATTACTGTATGTTTTACTACATTTCAGAAATAGATAGGCAAATATGATAATTAAAGGTTACAGGATATGTTACGATACTGGTGAGAAAATATGTTTGGTACACTGCATTAATTAGCTTAATAATCAGTGAGATCACTGGATTAAATTCATATGTTTTCAGTATCCCATGAGGGTGTTTGGAGAAGGCATAGTATAGATATTCAACTTAGGAAGCAAACAAAAATCAGTATTTGTAAAACTGAAAAATTACATTTTTTATTCCTTAGGATTCTGGAACACATCTTCATATTAAAGTAAAAGAACTTTTTCACTACTTTATTATGTTTAGTGTCGTCTTGCTATGAATTGAACTGTATTTGATAAACTTCATATCTCAAAAGTGATGCCAGTTGAGACATAATGTTTTAATGAAAATCTATGTTGGTATGTTTTCAAGAGATCCACTATAAAATCTTGTCAGGCTGCTGGCTAGCTGTTACAAGTGGCATGGGAGCAAACATATTCTTTTCTGTTTTAAAGGAACAAAAGGCTGCCAGTTTTTATTTAGGCTTTTCACACCTTCCATTTCACCTATTCCAATACTTTATCAAGCTATTATTTTTATTTTTCCTGCTACTATGTTTCATAGTGTTTCAAAAGGTAGCAGGGGTATAGACAGGGACAATTCTGGAGACATTTATTCAACTTTTACTGAAAAGTAAAATTCCCATAGATCTCCATAATTGAGGGTCATTTCTTCCTGCCAGCAGAAGAACCAACAGATGACAGAAAGTAATAAATATATCATCTTCTAAGTTGTGGTTATTCTGTATGTCAAATCATTTTTCACTGCCCTTAAGACTTGCCTGGTTTCCTTGCATACTAGTTCACTCTGTTGATGCTGAAGTCGTGGGAGAGGAAAAGAAAATAAGAGCATAAATAAAAGGGAAATAAGATTTTGTCTCCAAACACCAACACAAGGAAATGGAATGAGATAATCAAGAGCAAATTGCATTTGCTAAAATATTGCTACGGAGATGAGTTCAGAGCCAATTGTTTAACTCCTTCCCCAGAATACTTTGATTGAGTTATTTTGTCAGCCAGTTACAAATGTCAAAAAATAAAGTTACTTCAGGTCTTGGCATACTATGAAGGTTTTTTCATTCCTGGGGTGCACATTCAAATTAAAAAGAGGGAAGAAATACTGTGTTTTGTTTGAATGTATTGCTGTTTTGATACTGTTATTTTAAGACAGGAAAAAGTAAGTTATTTTTTTTAATATATTTTGAGATACAACAGTAGCTTCCCTCTCTCCCTAGACTTCCATCCCAGCAGAGCAGCATGAGAACAAAGACATAAACAACCAACTTTTCCACTGTTTGCACAAACAGCTTTGGTGAAGACACCTCCATCCCCATGCATACCTTCTAATAATAACCTGATGGTTAGGAAATTCTATAAAGAGATAAAAATGTTCATAAATTTTAATCTTTCACTGAGCTCACATTTCCTTTCTGTGTGTTCAGTGGGTGAGATATTGTGTAGTAGGAAACCAGAACCTTCTTAGCTAGTTCCTTTAATTACTAATTTTGAAAGATAATAGCGACCCATACCCCATTGTTTCAGATTAAATATGTAATTTTCTTGATTGGGTTCCAGTTAGGTTCCCCAAACAAATATCTCTGAACACCTCAAAATAGGCACTTTCCTCAGTATTTCTTGCTCAAGTTGTAACTGAGCTTAGTGGCTCTGTGAGATTCTCTGTTGATTTACTGAATCATTCCCATGACTAAACAGGGAGAATGCATATAGAAAAGGGACAAGAGACAAAAGAACGTAAATAACACAGTGTTTAGTGTGTTAAAAGCTCCTTTAAATTTAACCTTGGATGCTGTAATTTAGCAAGTTCTAGACTTGTTTGAAAAACTTTAGGAGGTGTTGCTAGCAAAGATTTAGGTATGTAGTGAATTAGTGACATATGAATAGGAGTTTTTCAAATCTCAGTTTTAAGTGCAAGGACTTTAAATATAAACTAAACCACAAATCCTGCGGGAGATCTAGCCCTCAGTCATTTTTTATTTTTGATAATGATTCAGTTGACACATTATTATCATAATGTATAATTATGTCTGCTAAATACCAATTTGGGGTACAATAATGAACTATTTGTTTTGGAGAAATTTGAAGCTACAGTTCTTTGTGAAGGACACTTTTATTTTTTTTCCCTCATTTGGTGTATTGGCTGTTTGAATTACTATGTTACCGGTATGTGGGTACTTAGTGCTACTCTCTACTCGTCATTATGATTGAAAGTTTAATTGGTTTTAGAACACCTAAATTTTTTTTAATGACTTTTTCTTATTGCCACTTAAATCAAAATAATGACAGTAGTAATAATAATTTTATTAGCAATAATGTATAGAAAGTCTGGTTTTATGTGTCTACCTTCTTCTAACTTCAAACTAACTTTCCAGTACTTCAATATTCTGCTTATTAATGACTATTCTTTGGAAAATAATAAAAAATCACTGTTTTATTCTAGATAAGAGAGTAGAGAAAAAAAAAGAAATAAAAGATGAGGTGACTACATGCCTCTAAAACAAAGTGTTATTGGAAGGCCAATACAGTGTTAATTATCATATGTTTCTAACTTTTTTTTTTATTTTGTTTTTCAGAAACAATATTTTTAAAAAGATACAAAAGAGAATTGAAGGGGGCTTTTTTGTTTGTGGGGTTTTTTTGTGTTAGACTTTCTTTTTTTCAAATATATTATGAAAGCAGTACTGAACAATGACAAAACAACTTTTTGTCAAGTAATGAAACATCTCATTAATAGAGCCTTTTCTTTTTGTCAAATTATTAACCCATTGAATTCTAGGAGCAAGGAGAAAACTATTTTATTTAAAATATCTGAGTTTGAACTCACATGTAAGCTATTCAATATTTCAAAAAATCATACTATATGTTTTCTTCTAATGCAGTATCATAGATCAATATTTTAAAATACATGTATATTGTATAGCATTTTCCTTGCTACGTGGCTTTTACTGAGGTCGTTTAAATGACAAAAGTATGAAAGGGGAAAAGCTATTTTTATTTTTAAAGCTACAGAGCTAATTTTCACTAATTGTTCCTCTAGTGTTTAAATTACCCGTAACGGAGTAGTTTGAAGTGAATACTTATTTGATACATTTTATCTCTTGAATTCCACGTGGAAATCATACAATTATTGTAAAATAGAATCACAGAATCATAGGATCTCCATGGTTAGAAAGGACCTTTCAGATCATCGAGTCCAACCATACACACACGAAGAAAAACCCCCTACAGTTTCTGTCACTAGAGCAGGCCCTGAAGTGCCAAATCTAGACGTTTCTTAAATACCTCTAGGGATGGTGACTCAACCACCTCCCTGGGCAGGCTGTTCCAGTGCCTGACCACTCTTTCAGGAAAGGAATTACTCCTAATATGTAATCTAAACCTCCCCTGCCGCAACTTCAGACCATTTCCTCTGGCCATCCAGCCAGTTTTTAACCCAGCAAAGAGTGCACTTGTCTATGCTCCAGGAGAATGCTGTGGGGGACGGTGTCAAAGGCCTTACCAAAGTCCAGATAGACAACGTCCACAGCCTTCCCTGCATCTAGAAGGTGGGTCACATGGTCATAGAAAGAGATCAGGTTGGTTAAGCAGGACCTCCCTTTCCTAAACCCATGCTGGCTGGCCCTGATCCCTTGGCTGCCCTGCACTTGCCGTGAGAGCTCACTCAAGATGTTCCTCTCCATGATCTTTCCTCGTACCAAGGTCAGGCTGACAGGCCTGTAGTTCCCCGGATCCTCCTTCCGACCCTTCTTGTAGATGGGTGTCACATTAGCCACCCTCAGGTCATCTGGTACCTCCCCTGTTGACCAAGATTGTTGATAAATGATGGAGAGAGGCTTGGTGAGCTCTCCCGCCAGCTCCCNAGTCCGTCCCCCGGAAGTCCAAGGTGGAGGTTTTGCTAACCCCCCTCCTTACATCAGTACGAATTGAAAACTTGACCATTTCATGATCACTAAACCCAAACCAGCCTCCGACCGAGCTTATAGCCATTCATCGCAGCATTCCAGTCATGACAGTCATCCCACCACGTTTCCGTTATGGCGACTACATCATAGCTGTGCTGCTGCACAATGGCTTCCAGCTCATCCCATTTGTTGCCCAGGCTATGTGCATTCGTGTAGATGCACTTGAGCTGGGCTACCGATTTCACCCCCATCCTTGGCCCTTTATCCCAAGGCTCATTACTAGTGGGCCTGGTTTTATCCCCTTCCCCCTTCGTTTCTAGTTTAAAGCCCTGTCCATGAGCCTTGCTCCCTCTTGGCCTAGTACCCTTTTCCCCTTTTGGGATAGGGTTTTTCCATTCCTAGCAAGCAGGCCCGGTGCCCTGTAGATCAAACTATGATCATAGAACCCAAAGCCCTGCTCGTAGCACGAGTTTTGGAGCCAGGTGTTGATCTGACAGATTTTCTTGTTTACCAGTTCGTTAGTCCCCAAAACTGGGAGGGCAGAAGAGAGCATAATTTGTGCTCCCAAACCCTTGACAAGCTGTCCCAAGGCCCTGAAATCTTTCTTCATTGCCCTCAGACTTCTACTCTCTAGCTCATAATTTTGAAAGTGTGTGATGCACAATGTTATTGAATAATTCCGTGTCTGAGAATAAGCCTTAACACTTATGTTGTTCAGTTATGGACATATTATATGGACGTATTATATGCATAAATAAAGCTTTTTTTTATAATCACAAATCATTCATAATCAGACTCCAGATCAAAATGAAAAAATGAGGTAATAATTAGCTTAAGATTGACTACATTGATATCAGCTGGGATTTTGGCTTGGTCACTCTTTTTAAAAGATTTTTTTAAAAAGAAAACCTAGTTTTTAGAACAAATTTCTGCATAAGCATTAGAAGCAATGACCAGTATTCACTGTTTAGTCATGTTCTTCTTTCTTTTTTAAGTGTTAAACTTTAAAGTGTTAAGTGTTAAACTTTTATACTTTCCAGAATACATACAAATATGGCCCATATTAACCACAGGTCTGACTTTGCATGACCCTAATGAAAAATATTTCTCAGATCTCATGCAGTCTTTGTCCTCACTTTGTAGTAGAATTGCTCTAGTGTTTTCAGTGGGATACTGTACCCTGAGTGGCAGCTCTCCCTCTGCCATTCATGGTTCTTGCTTTAAATATACCTTTTCAGTTCTTAGTCCTCCTCTTCCCCTTGGAGCAACGACACATAACAAATCAACAGGCTGTCTTTATAAGGAAAAGATTCATTTTTACCAAACGAAAAACATCTGTTTAAAGGAAAAATATACTTCAAAATAAAATACAGGGCACAGATATCAGTCTAGTTTCCATGAGGTTTCTGCCAGAGGTTCTCAACGTGTACATAGCTTGCTTGTAAGGCTGTAATGTAGTGTGTGGCTAAAACAGAGTTGGTAGAACACTAGTGTTTTGGCTATTGCTAAACACTGCATGCACAGTATCAAGGGTCTACCTTCTCCTTCCCCCCTGCCCAGTGAGTGGGCTGGTGAAGTTGGGAAGGATATAGCTGAGACAATTGACCTCAACTGACCAAAGGAATATTCCATACCATATGACATCATGCTTGGCAATAAAAGCTCTGGGAAAGGAGGAGGAAGGCAGGACGTTCATAGTTATGCTGTTTCTTTCCCAAGCAAACATTACAAGTGTCGAGGTTCTGCTTTCCAGGAAGTGGCTAAATCTCTGCCTGCTGATGGAACATAGTGAATTAATGCCTTGTTTTTCTTTGCGCATGCAGCTTTTTATTTTCCTATTTAACTCTCATCTCAATACACAACTTTTCTCTCTGTCCTTTTATTTTCTCCCTGTCCAGAGAGAGAGGGGAGTGAGTGAGAGGCTGGGTAGGTGTTTAGCTGTTTGCCAGGGTCAACTCATCATACCTTGTGACTTTTCATCTGTGTTTCAGAGAATGCTGATCTGGTACTAGTAGTGCTGGCTTTTTATTTTAATTTGGTTTTCTTCCCCACAGGCTTTTATCAAGATATTTTTTTTAATTTATAATTTAAGTCTTACATGAAATACAAAAATAGCTTTAGTCTACAGTCCAGATCACATATTTAGTTCATAAAATTATTGCATATCTGTATTCTCAAACAGATATATACTAGAAAGATATGAATATAAATTTTCCTGAATTTTGAATGAACAAAGCCTTGTATGCGATTTTTTAAAAAAAATTATTGTATAGAAGTTAGAACTATGCAACAAAATACAGTTCAATTGGTTTACCCTTATTTTTATAAGGTAATTTATGTGGTGGTACCACAACTTTGACAAGCATTCTGGCAAGAACTGAAAATTTCACACCCTTACAGACTTTCCTGTCAGCATGCTTAAGTTTCAAAGCATCTGACAGTATCAAGCATTAGTTCATAAATACATAGTAATTGAGAATGTTTAATATTGATTAGATGAGTAAAGTGACATTCATCCACCAAGATGCTGTCTAAAACTTAGACACAGAATGCAAGCAATTTATCTAGATGTCCTTTACAGTCAATGGAAAGGGGCATCTTGCAAAAAGGAACATTTACTCTAAACACAAGTAACAAAGAGAGGATGGTTGAATCACTTCCTGTGGGTGCTTTGGTAGATAATTGAATGACTGCTATGCGCTGCCAGTGTAGCTTCTATATAGCTACAAACACTTAAGATTAATCTCTCTCTTAATTACACCTTATTTCCTTAGTACATACATTAAAGATGAATACTGCAATAGTTTGACTCAACAGACCAAAGTATCTTTCCAGATATATATTTCCACACCTTTTTCTCAAAATTATGTTTTTAATAAACACTTTGCTGATAAATCCGACTGTTGTCCAGAATATTTAAGGATATTATACAAAGAAGTGGTGCACCTGTACTCAGAAGTGAAATATTATGCATAGCGCATAATAAAGAGCAAGGTATCTCAATGCTAAAGAAAAGGCAATGCATAAATAAAAGGAATACATAGAATTACTGTAAAGAAATTGAAAAAAATATTAGGTCTACAAACTTTCATGTCTCTGGTAATGAACCAATTACAAATCTTACAGATTCAGGAATAAATTTTCCCAAATTTAGCTTTTATTTCTTCCTGTATTTTTTTTTTTCTTTCCTGTTATGTTATAGCATCTTTGCTCCTTGCATATTATCTTGGATCTTCCTCTGTAACACCCATGATAGGTAACCAACGCTCAAAGATAATGATGTGGTTTTCCTTTGTCTGTATTTTCGTTCCCATGCATCGGGACACACCCTGATCAATGGTGCATGTTATTAAAAAGTTCTCAAGGATGTCATGTAACATTTACAACAAAAATACATAACTGCATTCAATGATTAATAAATCATATTAAAATTCCTTTGATATGTTCTACTTTGGTAATAGTTTGCATTTTATTTGCATGTAATTGATTACTATTATTTTATTGTTTATTCATTTTTTTGTCAAACAGATCCATTATCAGAAATGACTCTTGATGCCTAGTTTTAATTGCCCAGAGAACAATCACATATTGTGATTCTCAAGGAACATTCAAAATTCTTAAAGCTAGCAGAGTGCTACAGATAAATTGGTCTTTCTGTCTCAGTAGAAATAAAAAGACCAGAAAATTTAGAATATATTTATCGTTTTCCTCACTAAGCTACACTCATATTGTTTGAGGTATCAGTTCTAGAGAAACTAAGACCTGTAAAGTACATATTTTGTGCAGTATTCAAAATTTACTTCTTCAGAATCACACAAATACTTTGCAAAAAATTTATACACGAATCAAGCACCAGAATTCACAAGTAAAGACTCTTTTGCCTATGTTGTGTCCCACTGGTAGGAATTATAACCAGATACAGGGATCGCTCTGAGGGATTAAAAAGAAAAGTGCAAAATTAGGACTTAATGTGAGCAAAACAAAATCATGTACTTGTCAGGGTCATTTTCATACAACTTGCATCAGGCATTACTGAAACATTCAGTCCAAATAGTGTGGCTCAAGCAAAGTTTCAAGTTGATAATAAATATGTCTAACTTCCAAAGAGAAATATATTTATGGATTTTAGTGTAAAGTATGCAGTTTACAAATATTTACACATTATATTTTAAATTCATATTGTACTGTATTTTTGTCTATAACACTAGCTACCCAAACATAAACTGAAAGGAAATATAAGTAACACATTGATAAAAGAAAAACCAAAAACAAAAACAAACCCGGAAATACTCTCTGCAATACAATGACTGTTAAATTGTTATTTAGAAAAATGACATGATTGTTAGAGTGGCTACAATCTCTTACTACTTAGCAGACGTTATTCAAATGGCTTTAGTAAAAGTATCTTTGTTCAGATTTGTTAATGAAACTGGATGTAAGAAACATGTTATTGACAGTTTCCGTTGCAAAAATTCATCTGTTACTTGGGCTTCACCTAGTAGTTATCCTCCCTGGCTTTAGATAATAGGTAGGTTACGAACTGTTGCTTCTCTACAGGACAGCAATAACTGAGCTTCTGTCCTTGGTGGTGCTGTACTTTAGATTAGTTCTTTGAGTTTTCATTGATACTGAACTCAAAACAGTTGGTTTCTTTTTCACAGCATTCTGAATAAATCTAACAGAAACTGTCCATGGGGCCATACTTTTTATGATGAAAGTGCTAGAAATCATTGGAAGGTGGAGAGTTCTCACTCTCAAGATGGAAACTGATAGTTTTCTGAGGCTTGTAGAAATTTCCAAATTCTTCTTTTGAAGGAATGATCATTTTCAAATTTGGAAAATATCAAACCTCTATCCTTATCGGTGAAAAGCCCACAAAAAGCCAAAGTGCATGCAATCAGGAATGTAGAATCATAGAATCATAGAATCATTAGGTTGGAAAAGACCCTTGGGATCACCGAGTCCAACCATCAACCCCACTCTACAAAGTTCTCCCCTACACCATATCCCCCAACACCACATCCCCTAAGACAGCATCTAAATGACTCTTAAACACATTCAGGGACGGTGACTCAACCACTTCCCTGGGCAGCCTATTCCAGTGTCTGACCACTCTTTCTGTGAAGAATTTTTTTCTAATGTCCAGTCTAAACCTACCCTGTTGCAGCTAAAAGACATTCCTCCTTGTTCAATGTCTTTCTTATGTTATAGAGAACCCAACCCCTATTCCATGCCTCTATATAAGGAGGATTAATTTGCAGATATTGGAATATTTATGGTACTAATGGACTTCAGAATGCAGGAAAGTTAATTGAACTTCCAGTGTGCAACCTACATCATGCAGCATGCAGATAATGTCCTGATTAGGAACTGCAGAAGTTGTCTTTAAACCAATGGTTTACTTGGATGCTTACCATATTTTTGCCACTGTTATCTCTAAAATAAATCGGAATATGCGAACAAAAGTTATGAGATGTGTGGGACTCCCTTTCCAAATTTTTAGTCATGCTGAGTTTTATAGGAGAGAGGGTTTTTTTTCATGTATTGCACAAAACATTAATAGAAGTTGTTATCTCTCCTAACAAACTCTGTCTCACATAGTACCTGAAGCTAGTGGTCCAAAGAGATGGCATACTCAGTTTCTAGATCTAATTCTTATACAAATGAAGTCACTTTGAGTTGTATTCTGCATTTCCTTGGCTAACATACTAGTATTGCGTTAAACATACTTTTTTCCTCACCCCTCACTGCCCGCACAGAGTTTTTTACTCTTTCTTAACTACCTTTTCTCCAAAGCACCATCATCTTGGCTGAGCTGTGCTCTGTGGTGCATCTGTTGGATGATGTTAGGTCTGTCCATGATGGTAATGAGCTTCTTGTGTTAAAGAGCGTAATTTTACAGAGCTTGGTTTTCTATTTTAAGCCAAGTCTTAATCATACTAGGTGGAAAACTGTTTATCAGGGCTCTGCTGTTTTCTAAGTTTATTTCACCTATATTTGTTTCAGAATTCTCACAAAATATTTATTTCCTTTTGTTATCCTTTTTAGGCTGCAGTAAGCCATAGCTTTTACTTTATAAATAATTACAGACTTTTAAAAATCAATATTGAAATAATTGCCATTTGACTTTTTTACAACTTCATCCCCAAAGATGAATAAAACATTAAAATATGTTATGAAAATAAACCCATGGCTTCCAAGACATTCTGAATGGGGAGACAACAGTTAAAATATCAACGTGGTTATATTGTAGAACTGTGACTGAAGCTGCTTGATGTTGAAAATTACTTTGAAATGTTACATTTTCAGACATTTATTTTGAAAATGCTGAAATTCAGTTTAGGTAGGCATACATAAAAATCAAATACCTTTGAAGATACAATTTACTGTGCACTTTAATTTCTGAAATCAGCAGGCATTCAATTTATACTTCTGCACATATCCTTACAGATTTTAATGACTTTAGATGTAGAGAAGAAAGTGTATAAATATTATTGTGCAGTTATTTGATATGGTATTTTGAATGTATAAAGCCATAACCTGGACAGCCAAATATCAATATGAAATGTACACATAGTTTTTTATCTAAAAACAACACCACAAATGTATATGTAGAAAATCACTTATGAAATATACCTGGTAGAGAAACCAGAACAAATTCAAGATAGATGATTTGAGGAAAATGAAAGAAGAAGATAAAAGGAATTAATATATTTTATTAACATACTAGGTTTAATATACATAATTAAAAAAATGAGTCGTGAAATTAGATGCATATACTTTATAACATACATTATTTTAACCAGTTTCTGATTTTTCTATTCCTTTAACAGGTTAATATCTAAATTTCCTCATTGGAGATTGTGGAAAACATCTAAAATGTGGGTAATTAATCCTTGCATACAAGGTAATGTGTTTTCAGTATCACATACTAATATAATCTCAAGTAAGATTCTCTTTTGCTTTAAGAAAAAAAAAAAAAGGTTAGTTCACATATTTTACAGCATATTTTAATTTCCATGATGAAAGGTAGGTTAACATTAATAACTGGTATTCTTAGTCATACCTTTGAAGTACAGAAATGAAAGAGACCACAGAGAAGAAAGACGACTCTTTTTTCTGTTCACTGACCCACACAGTGATATTCTAAATACATCGAAAATGAGACAAAATAAGCTATAATTTTTTGTATTAATAGACTTATAAATAATTAATTTACTCACTTTGTCATTGCTCAGAATAAACATTCCAGGTTGTGAATCTTACTTAAATTTGCCAGCTATAACAAATATTTTTGTTTCAGCATAAACACTTTGCACAATAACTACTCACAGTCTAGTTGTATTTTAAAATAGTTACTTTAGACTACTTTGCTGCTGGGATGGAATTTAATCTGTGTGTTTGCCAGAGATCTTAATGAATATATAATTATATAAGATTTCTTAGAACAGGAACAAAGAGTTTTATTTAGCTGTCTGAAAAGATGTGGTTTTTTCTTGCTTACATCAAAATATTTTCTGAAAGAAAACAGAGAATGTCCAGTAAAATACTTATAGTTGGAACACAGCACATTAGAAATTGTAGATATATACATTCAATGTCACTGTCATATGTACACCAAGCATGGTTTTAAAACTTCCATAGTCCACTGATTTTAACTGATTTATCCAAACCTTGTTTTTAATAGGGCAGAGTAAGGTCCAGTATCAAGAATGAGTGAAAAATAAAAGTAGAAGAAAAGATTATTTGTATGCGTGCAAAGAAGCAAATACCTTATAAGGAGACAGCTGCTGTTTAAACTAATGTTGATGCAGAATCTGCATTATATTCATGTTTTGGACGGTTTGGACTAGGCCTGGTTCATCATTGAAGCTCAGGTGGCAAGGAACAAATTCTGCATTTTCCCTCACAACATACTGAAAAAGTTACCCAAATGAAACAAGTCATACTTATACAGTTATAAATCATGTATTTCCATTGGTGTCACATAATGCAGATTTTTTTTTTTCTTCTGATTAATCGTTTTATTATTTCTACTAATTATCTCTGATTTTTCTCTTTATTTTGCAAGTGTCTTTTCTAAACTCTCCCCCCTGCTACACCCAAAATCATGTTATGAACAAATAAGAAACGCACCTTATATGTAAAACTGAGAATTTGTTGTTAATTGAATTAAAATTTTTAATTGTGCAATAAACATGCAGCAAAAATTGATACTGTTAGTCCAGGTAGAGCAAATTAGGACTGGCAGTCCAAAATTACCTAATTTTGGTACAAACAAACATAACATATAACTAGCAATGCTGCAGTTAAAATTGTTATGCAAGAAAGTCTTTGCTCTGGTGTTAATGTTCACACCCTCACTATTTCTTTAAACCCTGAAGTTGGTAGGTTTAGCTACATTGGGGAGAATCAGGTTGGCATCATCCTGAGCTCTTCCTCAAAAGGAGTGTAATGTTAATGATGGGGTTGTCTACGTTCTTTTTGCCAACAGAAGCCCCTTATCAACATTGTGGGTCTTTCTGGTTGGTTGCTTTGTTGGTTTTTTTTAATCTTCAGGCTGAGTTTACTCGGGGTCATTTTTGGGTCTTTTCTAAATTTCTTTACACTTTGCTCTTTCTTCATCAGTCTGCAACTTTGTTTTACATCTTACTTTACTATATATAGTGCATGCTAGAAATATTAGATGCTTTATATTTGCGCTTTTCATAATCCCTGAAATGAGTTTTCACCCATTTCCTAAATTTGTGTTACTGCCACTAACTGAGCACTGTTGAGTTGTTGACAGCCCTTGGACTTCCCATATCATCCTACACCCAGACGTCTGAAGCCTCTGCTATCATCCCACACCTATGCTCGTTTACTCAGCTTCATTATTCTAGGGTTACGGTCCACACAGACTAACTACGTGGTTTTTAGCATTTACATCAAAATTATTAACAAGACGTGTTAGGGCACCCAATTACAGAAAGCTAAGCAAAAATGAGGCAATTATGTTTTAGCCACCTGGTCATTAGACAGTGGTTACAATTAAGCAAGCTAAAACAAACTGCAAACAAGCCAACACAAGTTCAGGCAGAGCTTGACAAATCCAGAACTCTAGCTTATGTTAATAAAAAAACCTGTCAACTGCTACTAGTAGTGACAGTATTGTACTTATCAGACTATAGGGTTTCACTCTACTCATTCCTTGTGCTCTCTGACACCCTCTTCCGTCATATGCCTGATGCAGTCGCTTATGAATTAAAGTTGCATCTAGTATACAGCATTATACTTTTGGGGTTTATACCATCTATTATAGAGATGTGGATGTTATATTTTTGCATGTCAACTTTTAGAGCAATAATGTTAAAAATTATTTCAAATAATGCTTCAAAAATGATTCATTATATTGGGCAGGATGCTAATCTTCATTGCTGGAGGACAGGTCCCATAGACTTCTGTACATACAGGTTCCTCAGGTGGTCACAAACCTGATCTTCTTTTACAGTGGGACAGATTTTGTTCCTCCAGTCCCTGCCTTGTGTTCCATCCACTTGAGAAATGTGAGGAAAGAGGCTGCCAGTGAAGACAAAGGCAAAAGAGTTGTGTACCTCAGCCTTCTCCTCGATTCATCATTAACAGTTAGCCAGTCTTGCTCATCGTGGGAATATGCTTTCTTTGACCTTCCTTTTCTGCCTGATGTACCCGTAGAAGCCCTTATTCTTATTCTTTGTGTCCCTAGCCAAATTCAGGTCCATGTGCACCTTGGCCTTCCTAACCCCATCCCTACACAATTGGGCAGCATCCCTATACTCTTCCCAGGATACCTGTCCCTGCTTCCACTGCCTGTGCTTTTCCTTCTTGCGCTTTAGTTTGACCAGCAGGTCTTGGCTTATCCATGTCAGTCTCTTGCCTTCATTTCCTGATTTCTTTCTGGGGATTGAGAGCTCTTGTGCCCCGTGGAAAGCATCCTTAAAGTTCTTCCATGTCTGTTCTGCACCCTTGTCCCCGAGGGAAGTTTCCCAGGGAGACCTATTGACTAACTCCTAAAATTCGGAGTCCTGACTTTACTCTTCACCTGACCCATATCCCTCAGGACTGTGAACTCCACTAGTGCATGATCACTGCAGCCCAGGCTCCCTCCAGTCTTGATGTCACCAATTAGCTCACGTGCGTTGATGACCAACTGGTCCAGTATCACATCCCCTCTGGTAGGCCTGTCTATTACCTGGCTTAAGAAGTTATCCTCAATGCATTCCAGGCATCTCCTGGATTGCCTACAGCTCACTGTGCTACTTTTCCAGCAGATGTCAGGGTGCCTAAAGCCCCCAGCAGAATGAGACTCTGCAAATGTTTTGCCTCCTGTAGCTGGAGTAAGAAGGCTTCATCAATAGGGTCCCCTTGATTGGGAGGCCTGTAGATCATTAGATCATTATATATCTAAACATTTGGATCATTAACCCATGCCAGCTCTATTTTCCCAAAGTTATATTTATCAATATGCTATCTGGTAGTTTCTATAGTATCTCCTTTTCTGCCATCTCTCATCCCTTCTAGATTCAACACTGTAAAAAGAGATACAAGGGAGAGAGATGTTCTCACACTTTTTTGACATTTAGATTATTCATTAAATACCTAACGTGATACATATTTACATAGATACATATATGCTGCCTAAAGTATATAGACACTTAGATACTTATAAAAAAATACAAAAGAGAGAGAGAGAGTATATAAGTGGAGGTGAAGAAAAAAAAATCCCAAGGATGATAAAATCGCAATAGAATTAAACTCAGTATATGGTTCTCTCCTGAGTCTAGCTGAAATTTGCTTACCTAGTGTATATATTTTAATTGTTGTTACTGAATCTATTCTTTCTGACCCAAGATGTCACACCACTATGTGGCTGAAGCTATGCTTGCTAAGTTATTCTGGCATTAATCACATTTATTGTTTGCAGGACCACAATTCTCTTATTTATGGGCATTACCCTTGGGAATGCAGGTCACTGTTATCTAACAGCAGAATCTACAGCTGCTCTTGCTGACTTCAATTTGATTCTTACTTCCTCGACAGAGGTCATATAGAAGCAATTGAAGTTAATTTTATGAGACATCTGTTATATTTGTGGTTATACTCATTCTTCAAGATTGCCCTCTAAAGTTACAGTTGCTGAAAGAAAACCAGGCACCTTAAGACAGAGGGAAAACAAACAAATGAAAGAAAGTATCAGCAGTTATCTTATGATTACTGTTTAACGTGACAAAGTAGAAAATTATTTTAAATGAAGAAACCCATAATTTGGGGACTGAAATATAGAGCAAAATGTGAAAAACACAACTCCAAAACATTTTATACTTGTAAATCTGGAAGAATTCACTGACTGCTAATGTGTTGCAATACCGAAATACAGATATTGTCAAATACCTAAAAGATATATCTACAACCACTTTTTTTTCCACAAATTTCTATATCGTTTCAGAGGATTGTAAATTTGTATCTGGAAAATAAGAGAAATAAAATTCTGAATATTTAGAAAGCGTTTTTTTACATGGCTTTTTAGTCAATATGATGACTTTTTCTTCACAGTAATTGCTACAAATAAAGAAAGAAGCAGGAAAAAATGTATATATTAATTTTAAAGGAAATTATACTTCTGAATCTAAGCATCTACATATCTGTTGCGCGAAAAGGGGCAAAGCGATTTTGGCAGAAAATAAACCCCCTTGTGTTCTAACACTCCTCACCGAGGTGGCAGGCTGGTGCGGCTAGGTTTAAATTCTGAGTGATGCCCAATTCGGCACTATCAGTCCCATCGCGTTTAATATGTATTAAACTATTACGATTTGGATACCCTAATAGTGGACTGCACCTTCAGTCTAGTCGTGCTCCTGAACTAGCACGGCCACTCTCGAGTCTTTGGTCGCGTTCAGTGAGAAACTAAAATGACTAGCTACTTAAACAGTGCAGTTTATTTAAACAACAGATATACAGGTTCTTAGGATGGCCGGTGATAAATACACTGTCTGCAAAGCACGTGCAAATTGAAGTATTGTTACATATACAAAACGTGCGACTAAGTTATAAGAATATATCCTGGCTATAAATGTAGAAAAGGGAGTCCCTAGAGAAATCTCTAAGTTTCCCGAGGAAGCACTCGGTATAATCTAAGTCTTACCCAAAGGCGTCCCTGTGGGGGGGAAGAAAGGCTCAGCCTGTCGACTGATCCCAGAAGTCAGTGATGGTGTAATTCTCTGCGATGGTGTCTTCCCTGGATATCCCCCCTCTCTCGGGCTATTTTTATACTATTTGATCTCTTCAAGGTGGAGTTTGAGTGACTTTAGTCATAAATACTTTCATTATGATTGGTGTACTCAAGGAGGAGTGATCGCACCTTGGGGGTGGGTAGCCTCCGGGATGCAGGCGTGTTTTGGTACATTGTGATGAGCAAAGTTCGCACAAAGGACAGCATTTCATCAACATTTGATGAAATGTTGGCTCCGAGTAGCATGTAGGCCGCTTATCTGTTCCGTAGTACCATCTTGTTCCCATATCTGCTATTCATCACAAGGGAAGGCCACAGAACAAGCGTTTTCCATTCCATCCCTCGTGTAGTTTTGCCTTGTACAGGGAATCGCAGATGTTGCATTCTTCACATGCCAGCTGCGGCTGTATTCTACCTCAGAAGCCTCTTGATTTTATAACTTTCCTTAATGTGTGAACAATGTTATACTTTTGTATTCTTTGGCCAATTTAGTAATTATTCCACAATATCACATCCCCACTATTGCTCAGACTGCTTTTGCAACTCTTACCCCTTACACACATAACTTCCTACCTGCCTCCAAATATTGTGCCCTTGTCAATACACTGAGATCATATTGTGCTTTTAATTCTAGTGTGTGTCTCTTTTTTAATTCAGTACTTTTCACAACAATTTATTTTATTATTTTTTTCTGTTTTGAGATACATCCATACATTTATACAAGGTACACTGTTGTAAACTTATATAATCATGGGTGCACCTTTTATGGCTCCTTTTTGCCAGTATCTTTATTTATAGAATGACAGAAAGCACTTATATCCTGTTTAAAACTAATTCACACCCTATTTCCTTTCAGGAAGATTGTCCAAATATTTTAGGACATTTTAGTAATGTATTTTATGGAGAAATATGTTGAGGCAGGGAATCTGCTTCTGTCTTTCTGTTGCTGCTATTTGTAGCTTTTTGATGCTAATGCAGTGATGTGATTTGTTACATTTCTCGTGGCTTTTTCTGTGTGTTGCACGTTGTCTCAGACTCTGTTGATGGTTTTGGTTTAGTTTGGTTTGATTTGGCTGTATTACATATTGCATGCAGCTCTGTGATTGTTTTTACCGGGCTCTGACTGTGACATCTGCATGCATTTCTGCTTCTTTTTGTCTAGAATTTTCGATTCTCTGTGATACTCAAAGTGCCAAAATATTCTCACTCTCTCATAAATTTTAACCTATGCCAGGTTGTATAATATTCGCCTGGTAGGTAATTTCCTTTTTAGATTTTTATCAAAGACTGCTATTACAAATTTATGCTTTTATAAAGGTTTTAATGAGTTTCCCAAATATTTTATTACCGGCTTTTAAGGCTCTGATCAGTCCAAATCTATAGTTTTATCTGTTCTGTATCTAACACTTAAAAAAAAAAAAATAATTAAAATCTGACACGTATTCCGTTTCCATACAATGTAATTATAATATGGTTTCTTAATTAGTATATTAGACCAGCTGTAACCTGTCAAAATCTTAAGTAATTCCAGAGCAGTTATTTCCAACACTAGTGTGTCAGAAATAACAGGAACAGCCAAGCTTTCTTTGTAGGTACCATAGTTTTGAGCCAGAGAAAAAAGTACTGTTTAATCTAAATTTAATTGTGCTGTTACAGTTTTCCTTCTCATTTCTTTTAACATCTAGCACTCGTTGAGCTTCAAATGGCTCATTGTTCCTATGGTAAATTTCCTAGATAACATTACTTCTGTTTTCACATCTTGCATAGGCATCATTCTAAGTTCCATATTTGCAAAACAATGCTGCTAACAAGGAACATTTTGAACTAACAGATGTGGGATTTGTTCTCCAGACACACATGTTTTGTTTTGGTTTTTGGGGTTTGGGTTGTTTTTTTTTTTGGATTCAGACTTCTGAAATTCGAAGTGAGGCTGTTCCAGATTGAAACTATCAGCTATAGTGCACTGAGTAATTATTCAGTTACCCGATCAACATCTATATTTCAGATAATCCAAAGTTTTAGACACCACCCACACTAAAAACCATATGATTTGAGAATACAGTAACTGCATTTCATATCTCAGTTGTATATTTATCCAGCATTACATATGGAACAATTCTAGTCGAAGTGTTTCTATATCCTGAGGATGCATCGGCATGTCCCACTTGCATCCACTTCTCCCATTTGCCAAGAAAGTACTTTAACTACCAGGAGATTCTGTGTTCCCAATTAAATGTTTTTGCATTATTCATACAGTTAAGTTTATATCACCCTTCTTGTTGGGACCAAAATAAATTTAGAAATATGTGTATTGTACAAGCAGAAAATGATAATGTATGAATTATGATTATGACTATGACTTTGTTTCTGGGACTTCCTGCGTGAAGGAAAAGTTATGTGTTCTTATTTTAGGTTGTCTGGAGTTTAACATTACATAATGATACACTTCTTGGCTACTGTGACAAAGAACAGAAGACAATCTGTCCTGAGTCCAAAGGTCTGTCTAACCCAGTACGCTACAGGGTATCTTGGGAAGGCTGTAAGAAAGGGGCAAGGATGAAAGATACTTCCTCTAACCATTTATGAATATTGTGTTAAAGTGAAGTTACATAATTACTGTATAATTACTGCATAACTACTAAACTAACTGTGCTTATGATAAGATAGCCCAATTCCTTGTTTCATAGGAAGACTAATCGGTGAGTAATCAAATCTGTGTGTCATACCTATCTGGAAGAGGGAGATAGATGTGCCTAAATACAGAATGCTCTGAATTCCAGAGGGGAAATTAAATTCAAATTGTTTTCCATTCAAGTCTCATTCAGGCTCCAGAACACAAGTTCTCCTACTTCATCACTGTTAGTTATGAGCATGTCTAAGAACTGTGCAGTCTTTATTTGTGTTTTTCTTTTCTGTTTTATGGTGTAGGTAAATCCCTGGACTAACAGAGACTCATCATTTTCTCTGCTCTTTATTATCATCTCCTTTTTCCATGACTTTCCACGTTTGTCAAACTTCTAATATATAGGAATAAAGAAAACTATTATCTCTTTTCTCACATACATAAGGAAGGGTAATCACAGTCATCCACATGAAAAGATCATTGATGTTCCTGCATTCAATCCAGTTTATCTCTACTTTGTCTCATTGATAATCTGCAGCCAGTGTTTTATAGATCTCTATCAGGCTTCTCTAATGTGTGCTTTTTGACTTTCCCTTTTTTCCTTCATTAGCAATCTACTCTGCTTATATTCTCCCATCTGCACTTACCATTACAGGTATTAGAAGCCTTGTAGCTACTGCCATTTGGAACAACCTTTATCTGCCTCTCTGCTTCATCAGCTTGCCATCTCATTTTACATTTCAAACATATCTTTTCTCCCTTGACTGTTCTTCTTATTTTTTATATCTCTCTAAAATTACCCTTCTCTTTAGATATATTAATCAGCTCTGAAAAACTGAATATTGTGTGTATGAAGAGAGTCATATTATTATGACATGGTAAATATTCAGAAGGATTTGTAACACCATCAGAGGTTTTGTTTTTTGTTTTTTGTTTTTTTAATTACATGCATAATTTCAATTTGCTAAAATAAAATGCAACTGAAGAAAAGCAATACAGACATTATGGTCTCAGTTCAGTTGCCCATGTATTTCCTACCAAATGTCATTTGAGAAGTCCTAAAGTATCCCACCTGGCTTCCAGCTGCCACTTCAGAAAGGTTCCTGTCTCCCACAATCATATCTGCCAACTGTCTCTGAACCTTCCAGATAATCTAAAATGGCTCAAAAATACTGTGTTTGGGCAGCTGAACTTATTTGTAACTGTCTAATAAGACTGAATTGCTCCATAGATATCCTTCACTGTACTGAATAGGTCCACAGTGTCTAAAATAAGAATTAAACCCCACTTCATGTGAGGACTTCCAGATGTAAGCTTCTAACTAGAGGTAAATCTGGAACTGAGTGAGACCCATAACACACTTTGCATGCTTAAGGATTATTCATCATTTAGTGAAAGGAAATTCAGAAAAATATAGAAACTGCATGAATTAGCTCTATAGTTACAAGATTGCTTTCACTCATTTTCCCATACTTAGTTACCTAATGACTTTTCTAATATTGTTGTTATGGCCCAGCCTCCAGCTGTTGCAGTGTCAGAACACAGATCTCTCCTATGTTCTCATCTGTCTGACATACCGATGTCTTAGGCTAGGAAGCTTCAAATGACTTCCAGATGCCTATCTGTGTTTATAAACCAATTGTGATGACTTTTAAGCATTTAATTTAGATGTCTAAGACTGGAGGATAACCTCCTTTGGCTCACTTTTAGGCAGTAGAGAGATAGGTTTAATACTAGTCTAGTTTCTGCCCAAGCCATGAACCATTGGAACTTAGGAGAGTGCTGAGGTAGAAGTGTCACTAAAAATATGCCCTGTTCAGTAGTTTTAAAAATAGAAAATTCATGTGGGTAGCAGGAAAGGTAACCTTTGCATTTTCAAATTTAGACATTAATGGTAGAGGGAGACACTGGAATGGCTGGTAGACTGGTGGACCATGGGAAGCTGAGAATACCTGTGGGTCAGACTATGGGAATTTCTATTATTAGGTCTTTACCTAAAATGCAAAATGGAAAACAATTAAAGGATTATAGTGAATCCATTTTTCCTTTAGTGGAATAAATGAACATTGCATTTTTTTTCATTTTGATATGTAGCTATATAATATTTCACGCTTGGAACTATTTGTTTTCTGCAGAAAATTTACGATAAAAAAGAACAAAAGGAGATATTTCTTACAGACAGGTCAAATTTTAACAGATAGACAGCTTATTAAGAACAAATACTGCACTGATATTAGAAATAGTATCTTTATTGATTTAAATAGGAATAATTGTAGATACATTTATATATTCATTTCACTTTTTTCTTTTTTCTTTTTTTTTTTTTATTACACTTTGATCTCATATTCATTTAAAGTCTCCCTCAGTTCCACTATTGTAAGGCTTTTTCCTTTTTCACCTCCTCTGTTTCCAAGTTTACTGTCCTTACTAGATCCTACTCTAGACCTGGGTTCCTTTTGTTTAGGCCTTTTTTTCCAAACTGTTTACTTTTAATGTCTTTTTTCTCATGAGTTCATCCTGTCCTTCTGCTCTTCACTGATGTATCTCAAATGTTGACATTACTTCTAAAAAGAGCATCTTAAGCTTCCTTTTCAACTAGAAGACAAAACCACGTTGTCTGTGGTTAATATTAGCTATTTATACACTTTTATATAGGTGAGATGAATAGAATCCTTGAAGTACTATTTTTTTCTCCATCTACTGCTATTTTTTTCTTTCTAATTGCTACAGGTCCCCTCTTTGTATTTGGACTCTGTGATAAACAGAAAAAATAATATTTGTGCACAAATTCAAGTTTTCTTTCATGTCCACCTATTCATCAAGAAAAGATGATATTAAGATCTGACCACAGAAGGAGAACTTTGCAGCCCTAGGAATTTGACAGATTTCTTTGAGGTTTTAGGCCTGCATGGAGCTGAGAGGTATTTTCAGGGAAAAGAAGCAAAACACTCTTCATTCCTTATTTGTAAAATCAGATACATTTTGTTGTGTGGGGACCTCAGCTGTGTTTTATAAAATACTATCATTTCTTTCTTAGGAAAAGTGTCAGATGTGTATATAAAGCACTATCTTGCTTTAAGCTTTAAGTAATAATTTACATACAGGGACATATACCGTACTTCTGAAACAAAATGTTCCTGTGCTACAGTGAAGTAATATTCTAAAAATGTTACATGTTCACTCCTAATTCCTTTAGCAGTATTTCTTCTCTTACTCCCTCTTTAGGTAAACTGTACATTTAGCAGTAAACAGAGTAGAAAATATGATACTGATGCAAAAGCTGGAGCTAATGACATGATTTGCTCTCAATCTCATTATTTTTTGAATAATAATGACAGCTAATTTAAACTTAATGCACAGGCGATTCCACAGAATACCCATGCCAACAGTACCAGAAATACAATGATGCCAAGGCTAAGTTAAGAAAGTGAAGAACAGTTTAGCAGATTTTCAGCCCACTGAGCAAAGATAAAAAATCCTTCGTAAGATGTTGCAGTGCTGTAAATGAAAAATCATTCATTATTCACCAAACATACAAACACTTCAAGGACTCACTGCAATTCTAGAATCTTGTTCTATTAAAAGTACTTACACCTGAATATCTATAACGTTGGTAAAACAGTGGTTTTTTGCATACTTGAAATGGCAGAAATTGTGTAAAATCTATATTTGGATAAAGCCATCATTTGTCTTGTAATAAAAAAAAAGAAAAAAGAAAATCAGGAAGCATGAAGACTATATTGAAAAGAGAAATCAATTTTTAAATGATCATGCACTACTCTAAATTGAGCTTATTATAGAAAATACAACAGTATTTTAAAATTTTGCTTTGTGATACACTTATTTCTTATTGTTTCAATAGTGAGCTCCTAAGATTAACTGTTGGACATTCTGAATCCTGTCTTCCTTAACATAAGTCAAGAGTAGTATTATTGAGCTCAATAAAATTAGAATTTCAAAACAAGGGGAATTGAGAAGCATATGTAGTAAATTAATACAGGAAACCACTTTTTTTCCATCACCTTTTGCTGTTAAGTTTATCTAAAAAAGTATCACTATGAAAACTAGGGCTAAATATTCTGTTGTTTCATTTACAGCCATCTATAGCTGCAAAAGAAAGAGATGATATTAGAATTACCTCATGTTTTGCTGATGAGGAGCATGGTGATCAGGGCCAGCAAGCAGGGACTTTGCAGCTAGGATGAAGGAAGAAATTATTTACTATGAGGGTGCTGAGACACTAGAAAAAATTACCTGGAGAAGTTGTGGATGCCCTATCCATGGAAACATTCAAGATCAGGTTGGACTAGGCTTTGAGAACCTCATGTAGTGGAAGATGTCCCTGCCTCCGGCAGGCGCATTGGAACCAGATAAACTTTAAAAGTCCCTTCCAACTCAAGCCATTCTATGATTATTCTGTGATTCTATGAAAGTTATTTGATTTTTGAAAACAAAGCCAGGTTTCTGCTTCTGCTGTTTCCTACAGCTTCACCTAGTACTTGATTAGGCAATGCGAGGCTCTTACTCAACAACCTTAAGGGAGCGTTGGTTTAGCTATTGCTGAGGACTGACAATAAATGTGGCAACCAGGATGAGCCAGCAAAGCTTTGACTGTAAATGCATGAGAAGGTATGGTAAAAGATTCTAGAGTAGGGGTTCAGATGGCATGGGACTGCTAGAGACAGTACAATAAAAAAAATTACTTGCAGCAGAGTACAGTTCCTAGCACCAACTGGACAGTATATCTCTAAAATTAGAGACTTCAATCCAAATGAGGGACCTGAGGGAGGACTTTATCAGTTCAGGTCTCTGACGGCAGGAAATGCCTCATGCTTCTCTTTGTGTCTGTGGACAACAGCTCCCAAACAGAAGCAGAAACATTTCAGAGGCAGACACCTTTCAGAACTCAGCTGGCACACAGTAAGGAATAAAGGACAAATTATCATGAAGGAAATTCTGATTAAACATTAGGCACAAAAAATAAAAATCACTGAGACTCATCAAATATTGGAAAAAGTTGACTACAGAGGCTATAGAATATCCATCCTTGGAAATATTCAAAACTCAGCTGGGTAAAGTCAGGAACAATCTTATCCACCTTCAGAGCTGTCCCTACCAAAGCAGGAGCTGGACCGAATGAGCTTAAGAGGTCCCCTCAAATCTAAGTGATGCTACAATTCTGTGATGATGGAAAAAATTTCTCCTACAGAATTATAAGAGGACCTCAAAAACAGGGTGGGTTTTTTTTCCATTTCAGATAGATTTCTGTTAAAAGTCTATATCATAATCCTAATCAGCCAGTTCTGCTAGTTTTTCAAATTTATTTTCATTCCTATTAATTATATTACATATGCCAGTGAAATAACCATAAATGATTTGATGCATTCACGTAGTAAATCATAACAGACGAATAGTTATATTCTGTCTCATAAGCAACCCCTTCAGCTCTTACATCTGAGATTCATATGATTATTGAACTGAGGACCAGCACCCATGTATATGTATCTCAAGGGCCTAAAATAGAAAAAGACCAGAATATTAATCATTTAGTGGTAAAAACTATGGCTTAGAAGGATCTTTTCTGGAAGCAAAGAAAGGAGAATGCAGATTGTCTTGAGCTCTAATTTGTAAGTTACAACCTAATTTTCTTTCATGACCAAAACTGCAGTGTGATATAGGTAGAAAATAATTATATTTGGTCTAAAATCAGCACCTGAAGGTAAATTGAAAGCCAGTAAAAAAAATTAATCATATGAAATTGATTTTCATTTCTTGATTTCTTTCTTTAAAAAATTTCCACAAGCTATAATTTTCACTATTCCACTAAGTAAAAGCATTCCAAAGTAAAGTGTATAAAAACAATACAATGGCAAATGAAAAATATGTTGATAGCTGTCTCTGAAGGAAATCTGTATTGTTTTCTTTCTAGCCAATGATGACTGGAAGCATGTCTGGTCACTTTACCCTTCAGGAAATCTATTGATCGAATAATAATAATTTGATCCCATAATTCGAAACTCTCCAATATTACACTGTCGTCGTTCTCCTGAACAAACTCTTTAATACAGAAAACAATAACAGCTTATGGCAATATTTTATAATATTTAATTTTCTCAGTAGCCAGTTGTAAGATAATTTCTACTTACAGAAAACAGTCTTATTCTTGCTCTTTCCTAGAAAGTTGGTTTATGGGTAAATCACATTGCTAAGGTTTGTTAAAATGGAAATGTAAAGCTGTACACTGATGGAGGGTTGTTATCAAAATCACCTGTTGTGGCAGAAATCGAGCTGATAGTCTCAACCAGGGATGACATGAAGATCAAGGAGTTTCCTTCTGCATCTAGAAAAGTCAACATAAACAGTTAAGTGAAAAAGGCATGCAGTGAATGTAAAGCAGTTGCGCTAAAGAATAAGTAACATAAGGGTATCACCTGATTATTAACATAATGACAAATACCAGATGCATAACTCAATGATCTTAAAGGTCCTTTCCAACCATGAAGATTCTACAAGTCTATGGTTCTATGGTTTGGGTTTTTTTAAGTTGGTCTTAAAATATTTTGCAAGGATAACCTAAGCATGTGTCTCATATTGCAGCTGGCAATAAAGGCATTTCTTTCCAATAAAAAAGAATAATCAATTGTCCAGTACCATTCAAAACTATCAACATGTCCAACTGGGTTACTGGGCTATTTCTGATCATATGATCATGATGAGAAAACTATGAATAATATAATAATTTTTAATATGTAAAATGAATAATAGAATATCAGAGTATGATACTTGCATATGTGATAGGGTATCTCTGGATTAAAGATATTTTTATGGAGGCACTTCTACACTTTGCAAAGGAATAAAATGTCACTGTCAAAATTCAGGACACAAAATACAATACTGATAAAATTATAAAAAGTATACTATATTTCAGCATGTATATTAGAAAATTAGTTGTATTTTGTAGGTCTTCTGAAGTTCTACAAAACCTCTAAGATTTGAAACAGACTTTCAAACCCAACAGAAATCAAACCTCACTTTATACATTGAGAAAAAACATGTGATGAATATAAGAGAACTTTATGAATTTCTGCGATATATTAGTTCAAGAAGATGGAAGGCAATTACTAAAATACTTTTATTAATTATTAGTTTAATATTATAAATGTGTGAAGGAGCAACTTTTTTCCTGAACTGCCTTTGATTCAACAGCTGTATGAGCAACCAAGATGAAGAAAAATACTGAAGAATAACACATTGCTGCAGTTGCTGCAGTTGTGATAGGAAAGACTGCCAATGTGATTTTAAATTTATGCAGGTTGGAAGTACCAGTTCTGCAAACATTCCAGTTCATTCTCACATGTGGTCTGTATATGTGTGTGTCTGTGTTTATTTATTTATAACTTTTTATTACTGTGTTTTTTAAGCGAGTATGGTCTGTCTCCTCTACTTAATACTGTATGAAAATCATAGAATCATAGAATCAGAATGGTTCGGGTTGGAAGGGACCTTAAAGATCATCTAGTTCCAACCTTCTGCCATAAGCAGGAACACCTCCCACTAGACCAGGTTGCTCAAAGCCCCATTCAACACTTCCAGGGAGGAGACATCCACAACTCCTCTGGCAGCCTGTTCCAGTGTCTCACCACCCACAGAGTAAAGAATTTCTTCCTAATATCTAGTTTAAATCTACCTTCTTTCACTTAAAAACCATTACCCCTCATCCTATCCCTACACTCCCTCATAAAGAGTCCCTCCCCATCTTTCCTGCAGACCCCCTTTAGGTACTGGAAAGCTGCTGCAAGGTCTCCCTGAAGCTTTCTCTTCTCCAATCTGAATAATCCCAACTGTCTTGGCCTGTCTTCATAGGAGTGATGCTCCAGCCCTCTGATCACCTGCATGGCCCTCCTCTGCACTCACTCCAACATGTCCATGTCCTTTTTATGGTGGGGCTCCAGAGCTGGAAGCAATACTCCGGGTGGGGTCTCATGAGAGCAGAGAAAGGGGCAGAATCACCTCCCTCAACCTGCTGGCCACACTTCTTTTGATGCAGCTTGGGATAGGATTGGCTTTCTGGACTGTGAGCGCAGACTGCCAGCTTATGTTAGTATGCATTACCTGTAAGGTTCATTTTTGTGCTGTCTGTACCTCCAAGAAAAATAAAAAAGAAAAACAAAAGGAAAAAAGTGGTTCGTGCTCACTTCGTGTCAATAAATATAGCAAATGAACCAGATAAAAAGAAAAAAATTCTCTGGCTTGCTGTTATGGGCCTTCCGATCTTGTAACCATTCATGAATAGGCGTTTCTTGCTGATCTCTAAGGGAATCCAATAAAAAAACTCTTCCAGCTAACTACCTGAGACGGATTTCTGGAACTGAAGGACAGGACTATTGGTTAGCTACCCACGCTCCTGAAATGTGTGTGTACTTGACATTAGAGATTCATTAGACAAGTATCTTTTCATACACCGTAAGGGAACTCCTACCTGGATCTAGTCCAGATAAACAGTTCAGTGATGGTGAAGAAAACACACTGTGGTAAGAAAATATAAAACTAAATCCAGATGTGCCTAAGGCTGAGGAGAAAGAAACTATTACCATGAGCCCGGCAAACAACTCAAGAGCGGTGACAACTCAATGCAATCATGCCCCCTGCTTCTAGAGGAAACCTACAATGGTCACTTTTAGATGGGACCCAGACGGACATTGAGAAAGTAAGCATAACTCCAGAGAAAAGGAATTGATAATCGAGAGACACTTTGTAGGGAGTGAAAAAACAACAACAACAACAACAAAACAACAAAACAAAAAAACAAACCAGAAAAAACTCCCACAACTGTTTAACTCATTTTAATGAGATTTTTCTGAATGAATTATGCAATGTGGATTATTAGACACTTAAATCACTAACTAAAAAAAAAATAAATTCTGTGTTCCATGTATATGGTATGTTCTGTTTTGCCATAAGATCTGTGAGTGGAACAGCAGGAATGCCAAGAAGAAGTTAAACTCCAAATTTAGTATTTAATTTTATTCCTCACAAAGCAGATGAATTTGTATAGAATATTATTTAATTGACAGAAAGGGTATATTCTTTATTAAGGTGAGTTAGATGGCATTCAGGTCTGTGCCTTATTTCTAGCCCATCATTTTCTTTGTGGAGGGAGAAAGGCCAAAAAAAAAAAAGCAACTCCAGATTTATCTCACTTTAATATATGCATAGTATTTGTCTTCCTGCTACATAAATGTTGAAATATTTAAAAAAAAAATTCTTACACTTACCATGCTTGCAACTTCTCAAGCCTGTCCAGGTCCCTCTGGATGGCATCCCTTCCCTCCAGCATGTGGACCATACCACACAGCTTGGTGTCATCAGCAGACTTGCTGAGAGTGCACTCAATCCCACTGTCCATGTCACCAACAAAGATGTTAAACAGTGCCGATCCCAATACCAACTCCTGAGGAACTCCACTCAGCAGCAGTCTCCACTTGGACATTGAGCCATTAAAGGCAACTCTTTTGCAGGAAGGTCTGCCACCTATCCCTGCCCCAGGAGAAAGATCTAGGCACCTCCTGCAGTCTGAGGTCTGCACTGCAGATGTTGAATACTAACAATATATGGATGAGGAAGGAGTAATATTTGAACTTGAATGTTCTAATAATACTACTTTGAAAACTGGGATTATAATTGTTCACACAGCTTTACAAATATCAGTATCTGTAACTAATATGTCATTCCTAATGAACTTACATGAAATAATCATTGTTTTATGATATAATATTTGAAATCTAAATTACAGGTAGTAAATGGTAGTACTCTCACTGTAATTAAATAGGAATTAACTTGTGGTATTCTAATGAACTCTGGCAAAGAAATAATTATTTTGTTACATTCATAGTTATCCAATTAAAACTACAAGCACTATATTTTTATTTTTGTTGTTATTGCTTATTGTTGCTGTTGTTATTATTATTATTGTTATTATTATTATTTTATCTTTGAGATACTGTTGAGTTAATTTCAGTGGAAGTTACTCACAAATATCTCTGAAAATCCCACAATAAATTGTATTCAGTCTGTGTACTGTGGCACATAAACAGATTTCTGAGGGATGACATAAGTGATACTGGTTTCTGATCTGTTTTCCTTGTATTGTACATATATTTGTCATTAGAAATTCATTAGACAAAATGCATGCTTAATAATACCAACTGTGGTAAGAACTGCATCATACCCTATTTCTCACAGTAATGAACTCATTGGTGTAATAGAAAATCAAATCACAGTGTGTTTTTCCCCTCTGTGATCTTAGATTTATTTCTGCACAGGAGGTAATTTTCAGTGAGAAGGAGAGCACTTAGACTGTGACTCAAAACGTGACATAAGCTGATGACTAGTATATTGCTCTTGAACATTCACATAACAATTTTAAACCTTATATATGTACATATGGCATAAGACATAAACTGTATTTCTTGAAGAACTACATTAAACATTTGGAAATCTTGTAAAGAAGTGCTGCCTCTGAGTGCATCAGGTGAAGAGCTTGAATTCAGCAGGCCACCTGTTTTGCTTCTGTAGGTGTCACCTTGAGTAGAACATAGGAACATCAAATCATTCTTCTAAGTCACCTGGAAATATGTAAAGGGAGGTATCTGCTTTGTTTAACCATTCTACCATGCTTTGAATATCTTAGGGGCAATTAGTATAGACACATGAATCACTGTATAAGAAAAAAGGATGGAGAAAGATAAGACGGAGAAACAACATGAAGGAGTGATGCCATGAAATGCCGAAGTCACAACTCAGTAACCTTGATGACTATTAAGCAGGTATTCTTCATTGCAGCGCTGGGTGCACAGGGGATTGCTCCACCTAATGTGCACGCCGACTGATTTAGATGTACAGTTTAAATACATACTATGTATGTATATTCACTAGTTTTCCAAGAAATTATTACCTATTCATTAACTCATTATTACAGGTTACTGCCCACTCCCGCATGCACACTAGAGTCTCTGGGTGGTCCTCGGAGACATCTGGTTGTCGTTTACTTCCTCCACTCCTCTTCATCATTGTGACTTCTGGGTGACTGCAGGCCTCTGCTCTACTTCTTTATTATTGCTGGTGCATCAAAAGTGTTAGTTTTTATTAGTTTCTGCATTCCTTAGTAACCCTGGGCCCCTTGTTTTGAGAGATAAGCTTCTACTACAAGGGTATATTGTCCTAAAGCATTCATTCTTAACAGATAGGAGATAAGTTCTGACATTTAGTACTACAACTGTTGCATCTGCTCTTTGTACAGCCTTAAGGCACCCAGTCTCTTAAATTAAGCTCCTACTCTAATTTACAGTTCTAATATATTAAGCACCTACTTCAATTAGTTTACAGCTTCAATATATCAAACCCTACTTCAGGAGAACACTGGCACGTGTACTGTAATATGTAATATGATACACAAAAAATACACATATTACTTAATTCTGACACATAAAATAACTCTACAGCTGATGCTATCATGGGATATGATGGTAGGACAACTTTAAAGAGACTCTGACACCATCTCTATAGAGACTTCCGTGAAGTATACCAAGAAGATGCCTGTTGCCTTTGTTGTAGTTGGTGGTAGGAAGGTATGTTTTAGTGTCTTTTTACACCTTAATACTTTTTATAATGTGTCTCTATGCATCTTTATCCTGTGAATGATAACGATGCCATACTGCTGTTGGGGTAAGTGTTTACAGGAATCGTACTGATGTTATCAACAAAGCCATTAGTAGAAAAAGATGCCATCTACAGCATTCCAGAAAAACTGTCATGTTCTATAGGTCTATTTTTTTGATATATTATAGGGTTTTTTTCCCCAAAATCATTGGTTTTAAACTGGAGACAGTTACGAACTATTACATACACCCTTTCATATTTCATGAATTATGTTATTTAATAATTCTGTAGAGTGATTGTGGTAATTGATTATGATCCCATGAAAATTTTGAACTCTTTATTTATGTTTATGATTATTTATTTATTTATGTTTATGAAAAAAGCTGTGTGTTAGTCTCTACCTAATTCTTATATGGAGAGTACTTAACAGCATAAGTTTATCAAGAGTTTTCACATCAACTATTTAGAAATCTGAGTGGTTTGTTACAACTGAACTTCCTTTTCAGTTATTCATTAACACATTTTTTTCCTCATTTAGACCAGTCTCTGAAACTTTACTGCCACCTGCAATAATGTGAAAAATTCTAAAGAGGAATCTGACTTGGGTATATCCATACAGTGCTGTTGGTTTTTTTTTCACAAGAAGTAGCTGATGAAAACAATACTGTGAAAACATCAAAAGAAAATTAAAGAAAAATATTTAAAAGGGAGAGTGTTATACTTTGGGAGAAATTTATGACTTTTAAATTAAAGAGAATTTTAGTTACATTAGGTTAAAATGAGCTATTTTGGTTAAATATTCAAAGGTCATTATTTTTGAGAAACTGTACTATTTGGTAGACTTAGCACATCATCAAAATAATACAGGTAGACTTCCAGTATTCAGATATTGAATTATATGTTAATGTTAAACTATTTCTTCCACCAGTATGCGTGGAATGTTACCATCATAGTTAAGGACTATGAAAAGGACTAAGAAACGAGTTACTTGGTTCTTCGTACTTAATTGCCTTTACAAGTGAATTCTAAAAAGTTGTTTTAATGTAGCGGTTTGAATGCATGTATCGCTGAGAAAACACTTTCTCTCTACTGTTTTCATAAACATCTCAGCCTTTTTTGCTCTTTTTTTTAGCATATACTTTAGTAATAAAAATGATACAGACGAAAAGTGTTAGCCTTAAAACAATAAAAAAGAGTAATGAGCAAATTCAAGATATGAGTGTCTAGAAGTGAGGTGCCAAGACACATCATTATGTGGATGTTTAACACTACAGAGGAATCATTGATCCGAGTTGGATGCATGGGCTTAATTAAGTGCACAGGTTTTAAATTCGACGCATAGGAAGAGTTACGTACTTCAAGAAGAAACGGATTCACTTCATTGTACTCTTTACTTTCAGAGTATTATCCTGATGAAAATATCGTGCTAATAAAGCTACCAGATGGCAGACTAGGTTGGATCACATCTTACCAACAGGGGACAGAAACTGAGTGAAACTGGACATGTGTCTTCTAAAATGCTACCCAAAGCATCTGCAATTCATAAAGCATGTCTGTCTATCTTGTGCCATAGTTCATACTAAATATGAAGAAACACACTGAGGATGATTCCTAAGGAAAAAGAATTTACTGGACCAGAAAAAGAGTATTTCTAACTGTTACAGAAAGAGAAGGAGAGGGTTTGAGTGAAAGTAAGGATAGAAGTATATTCATACCTATTCCAGAGGCCAACAACTGGATCAGAATCAATAGCAGCATCTGTTACCGAACAAGCCAGAATCTTCCCTAGTTGTTTTTTTGTTTGTTTGTTTGTTTGTTTTATTCAAAAAGAGGAGCAGACATCTATACTGTCAGCTGAGGGAGAACAAAATATTCTCAGTGTTCTGATATAACATCATAATTATGACTGACAATTAATTCTTTATCTATGATAGATAAAATCTTACTGAAATAAAATAAGACAAGGAAAGAGACTTTTATTTATTGCAATAATAAAGGAGACGACCCTTACCCATACATCCTCTGGATTCCAGTTTGTGTTCCTGTACTGGTTTTGACTGGGATAGAGTTAATTTTCTTCTTAGCAGCCCGTATGGTGCTATGTTTTGGATTTGTGACCAAAACAGTGTTGATAACACACCAATGTTTTAGCTATTGCTAAGCAGTGCTTACACTGTATCAAGGCCTTTTCTGTTTCTCACACTGCCCCACCAGCAAGTAGGTTGGTGTGGTGGATGGAGCGATGCACTTGCAGACAGAAGCGGCAATACATTTATTGATATGAAACAGAGATTTAACAAAGTTTCATGGTAAATGTGACAGTGTTTTAACAAGATTTGAGATGGTGAGGCACACTAGGTTATTCACTGCACAGAGGACAGGGTCAGACAGAGCTATCAGGGAGATTCTCCAGTTGTGTCACAAGGTTCAGAAAGGAACCCTTTGCTTTCTGAACTCCTTCTCAGAGAGGAGTCTAGGTGCGACTGGATCCAATCCTAGTCCCAGACTTGGTCAACAGTTTATGTTTAAAGGATTATCTATGCACAATCAATCCTTTATATCACTTAGCTAAGATTTCAAAGTTTAACATGCTATTAGTCACTTACTGAGGGTCTATTGTGCCAAGGAATCTCTCAATCTCAAGAAGTAAACGTAACCTTGAGCGGGTGTCCCTGCTCAAGGGGAGATCCTGGCATACAACCTGCTGCCGTTCAGGAGATCTGAGAGGGCTCTTGGGCTGTTCACTATTTATGGAGGTAAGATGATTGACCTACAGTCATGTTTGCATATTGACCACACTACCGGTATTGCTCAAGTTAGCCCTTGGCTACTGTGTTTTTATCTGTCTCACTGAAACCACATTGAGCCCAATGCAGCCATCATGACTACATGCACCCATTGTGACCACCATGGGTGGTTATTGCTTGGACAGAGTTACAGGAGGTAAAGATCAGATCGTTGTCTGGGAAGGGGGAGCACATCTCCACAGCTATGGGGTGCACAAGGAGTTGGGAGGGGACACAGCTGGGACAGCTGACCCCAACTGACCAAAGGGATATTCTGTACGATATCACATCATGCTCAGCATATAAAGCTGTGGGAAGAAAAAGGGGATGACGTTTGAAGTTGTGGTGTTTTGTCTTCTCAAGTCACCTTTACACGTGATGGAGCCCTGATTCCCTGGAGGTGGCTGAACATCTGCTTGCCGGAATGAGTTTCTTATTTTGTTTTGCTTGTGTGTGCAGCTTTTGCTTTACCTATTAAACAGTCTTTATCTTAATGCATGAGTTTTCTCACTTTTACTCTTCCCATTCTCCTCCCTAGAATGAGTGACTGGCTCTGCGGTGCTGAGCTGCCAGTCAGGGCTAAGCCAAAACAGGCCCTCAACTGCTGCAATGTCTGCAGTACAGCAATATCTACCAAATACAGCAGTGAACCTATAACCTGTTCCATGCAGGACCTTGGAACATTGTCTTCAGCTAGCACAGAACAGTTGCATGTTCCAAAATCTCTATTCCTTGCAGACAAAACTACATTTTTTGCCAAAAACTGTTGGAAATGGCAAATACTATGTATCCATTGATTTAAAAATAAATAAAAATAAAAAATAAATTTTTTAATTGTTCTGATGTATCATATTTAATCTGCAAAAATAGTTTTATATACTGGAAAATTGGCCAAAGCTCTTGAATGAAACACATTTTATCATTTGTAAGTACAAGAAGGATAAATTAAAATAATTATATATGTTTTTAGTGTAACCGAAGCTGAGTCCTGCAAACTCTGTAAATTAGAAGTGCATGTGTTTCATGGTTGTACTCACTGCTAGTATCATGCACGTGCAATGATGACAACTAACCGCATATTGGGCCACTTTCACAAGGATATAGTAAGCCAATATATCAAGGGAGGTGGTTATCCCCTTTGTTCTGGTTCTTATGAGTCTGGAATACTGCAATGTGGTTGAAAAACTGTGTCCCATTCTTGATGCCACAGTATAAGACATCATAAGATATTGACAAACTAGAGAGAGTGCAATGAAAGACCTAAGGGAACTGTGTCTGATCTAACTGAAGAGCAAAATGATAAAGGAGGCGATTGACCTATTGCTTTCAGTTTCTTAAATCAGGGCTATAAGATAAAGGAGTTTCTTCTGTGAGGTATGTAACAGTAGGAGAACAAGCAACACAATGCAATAAGGGAAATTGTGGCTGACCCCGAGGAGAAAATTCTTCACAGTGAAGAGGTTGAGCATTGGAGGAGGTTGCCCATAAGGGTTGTGAAATCTCCACCCTTGGAGGTTTTCATAACTCAGCTAGAAAAGGCACTGGGCAACATGATCTAACTTTGAAATTAGCCCTGATTTCAGCAAGAGGCTGGATTAGGTAGCCTTCAGCTATACCTTCCAATTTTAATCTGTCAATAATTCTCTGATTTGTTTCACTTTCTGATGGTGATCTTCCATTTATAGGCAGTGTAGACAGCTAAGCTTCTTATATGCTGTCTGTAGGAAAATCATCCTGTCAGTTGCTTGTAATTTTTCCAATTTTAAGCTATTCGGATGTAAAATTCCCATCCTAGATATTTGCCTCATGATACATCAGTGAGTGCGACTTTTCCTTAGAATGGAGTTTAAGGAAAAGGTCTTGATCTTCATATTGGAAATATAGTCATGCTTGTTGCTTTATTAGACCTAGTTCAAACTTTAAGATAAAGGCTAAAAATATGTCTTAAATTTGGTCTCTAAATATTTGCCATTCATTTGTGCTCAGTAGAAATTTTTTAATGTTTGTTTGGTAGCTGAAATATATATTTATTTAAAAAAAAAAAGATTCTTACTAAGTGGTAGAGATTTATGAACAGGAGTTGGAGGGCAAGTGCAACAGGGGGAGATGTATGGGCCAATGTGGTAGGGAAGATCAGGAAAAAAGACCCAAGAAGGACAGGAACAGAGAGGGGAAATGTCGAAGTTTAGTAGAGAGAGGAGTTGATTGTGGAAGAGGATGCTCAAATACAGCAACGAATGAGACATGCAGGCATCAAATTAGTTATAGGCAGGAGACAGCAAATATGTAATAGAACCCAGGAAGTGGATGGACCAATTATGACATTGTGGGAATAGCAGTAGAAAAGAAAAACAGGAATGAGCACTGAGAATAGGAAGGTAATATCAGAAGAAAGACAGACGACAGTAATGAGGAGGGTGGCAGTCTATCACATCAGGCAAAGTTCTCTTCAGACCTTCAGTTGGAAAATATTCCTTAATTCAATATTCCTTTTTAATACCAAAAAAATCTGTGACAGCTACTTACAGCTCTGAGTGTCTCCATCCTTCTGTAATGCTAGGCTAACGGAGAAGCTATCAGCCACCTTACTGCTATATTTTACTCAATTAGTTCATATGATAAGGGAACAGAAATTCTTATAAAGATCTCAAGCCTGTTGATGACTTCAGGGGGAGACTACTATTTTTCTATGCTATGATTTTTTTCCTCTACCTTTTATGCATAAAAATGATACGCTGGTGAATATGAAAGTTACAAAGCAATCAAAAAGTAAGGAAAAACAGAATTAAAGGCTGCCTGTCCTATAGGAAAAAATAGCTTCTAATGGTATTATTATGCCACATTCCATGATGTTTATCTGCCTGGGGGCTGAATTATATTTGCAGGTGTAACCTTTATTCTCTCATTTCCTGGAGATGTTAATGATTAATTTTTCAACTTTTCTATTCTCTTAACTACATACCTAAATGGACATACCCTTAATATACACATATAAAAAACCTAATTAATTCAGCTTTAGGCTATTTCCCATTTCCCATTACAATTACTCATCAGTACACTGAATTGTTAAGGTTTAGAATATTATCATAATCAAGAAAAGTAGTATTAGCATATCCTGAGTATAGGTAGATAGTTATACAGTCATAGCTTATCAGAACTTTTCAAAAAGACACTCAAAATCTGTTCCGTATTCTCTGAAAGTCTCTATTTATTTCTAAAGGTCTTGTTTCTTCAATGTACAGGATTTTTTCTGTTTTTATTTATAAGTGGCTTATTAATTTATTACAAATAATGTTAATTGTCATAGTCTGAGAATGGCAGATATAAATGCTTTCAGTGGGAAAAAATAAAATTATCTCAAAATGTTTTTGATATTTTTCATCACAAAAATAGTAAACACTGTTTGCATGGCAGCTAATGAACAAAGAAAAAATGCAATTAAGTACAATAGTCTTTTGTGACTATACTTTCTTTTTTTTCAATTGCAAAGTTTTTATCTCATTCTTGGGAAAAAGTCATAATTTATTAGGAAAATACTTTAAATACATATTGTTCTCCATACAGGTGTGCCCTGGTTTGAGGTAAAACAGAACCAATTTTCTGATTAGTAATTTTACTTTTTAGCTGGGCCTCTTCTAACTGACTAAAGTCTGAAATTAACAGCATGTTGTTCAGAAAACTGTTCGCTCTCAGAGTGATAAGACCTGATTGTACCAAGGAATGGTATGCACAGAGGCTCTTGCTTATACTTATTGCTATAACAACCAAGGTCAGCTAACTTCGCTTTTGCCCCGTTAGAGGGTCAGAAGTGGAGAAGCATAGAAGGGTCCCACCTGCGGGGAGGAGCGGACGGGACAGGTGACCCAAAACTGACCAACAGGGTATTCCATCCCATCTGCATCACGCTCGGTATAAAAGCTAAGGGATCAAAGGGGCAAGGCGGCGGCTCTGGCTCGGTTTCTTCTTCAGTGGCTGACGTCTGAGGAGGACCCTGTCTGTTTGTCTGCCTTTGATCTTGATCTGAGCATTCCTGACTCTAGTTTCGGAACTCAGCTCCTGTCCGTCNGGACAAGGTGATAAAGCTGCAAAAGTTCATATCACTTCCACTTGACAATGTTAAAGCTGAATCAGCTATTTTCTGCATAATCTATTGTTTCCTCTCTAAAACATGACTTTATGCAATTAAACTAATTTCCTGAGCAAATTAAAAACTTCTCATTTACACTAACTCTAAAGATTTGAGGGGTTAAGATTATCTCAGAAAGAACTAGGTGTCTTTTCTAACATAAAGGAGAAGGCAGCATATATAAACAGGTATAGCATTATAATACTGTCAGCTGCTGAAACATAAGTAGTTGTAAATTATATATAGCCTTCCTTGAAGACTTATTTTTATCTTCATCAATAATGAGTAATTATCTGAAAAAGTTCTTCTATCAGATAAACACATTTTATAAAATAAAAAGAGCAAATGTCAAGCTAAAAGGTTTTTAATACATTTTACTATTATATAGCTGGATGTCAATGAAGGAAACCATGATTTTTCCTTCCCCACTTCCCCCCAAGGTATCTTATGCTTACACTACTCTGTTGCTATTTAACAAGGAGAGCTATCTAATTGTGAATGTAATTATGCTGTTTAAACTTTTGTTCTTTGTAAAACCATACCGAAAAAATCTATATTTCTTCAGCCCAGTACATTTTTTCTTTCACCAGCTTACTTGTTTCTCATATAGCAAGAAAGTAGATGTCACAAGGGAAAACTTTCCTCATTCAAATGGTTGGTCTTCCAGAGCTTTGGGACAGAAGAACGTGCATGTAGGTTTTTCAATCTGGGAAGTCTATTACTTACTGAATTTGTCAGGCCAATGTAAAACTACAGATAACTATAATGCACGTTTTCAAACTTTTTTACTTAATCTGTTCCCAGCTAATTTATTCCTAATCAAAATTTAATCTTTTATCCATATGAGCTCATAACGTGAGCCATTAAAGTTATAGCTATTTTACTAGTCATAGCTTTTTTATTAAAAAGATGCTTAGGAGATCATAGAATCATAGAATATTTTCGATTATAAGGGACCTTTAAAGGTCATGTAGTACAGCTACCCTGCAATAAGCAGGGACATCTTCAACTAGATCAAATTGCTCAGAGCCCTGTCCAACCTGACCTTGAATGTTTCCAGGGATGGGGCACCTATCACCTCTCTGGGCAACCTGTTCCAATATTTCACCACCCTCATTGTAAAAAAATCTTCCTTATATCTGGCCTAAATCTACCCTCTTTTAGTTTAAAACCATTACCCTTTGTCCTATCGCAACAAGCCCTGTTAGAAGTTTGTCCCCATCTTTCTTATAAGCCCCCTTTAAGTACTGAAAGACCTCATCTGAGCACCTGGTTCAGATTCTGTTTAGGAGGAATGTATACAACTTTGTTGAATGATGCAATGACCAAAGGAACAGGAATAAATGGAGAGGGAAGAATGACAGGAGAGGACTAATTTCTATTTATTTTTGGGAAACTGAGATAGCACAACTGTGCTCGTGATGTTAAAAAATGTTCATAACTGCATAGCTTAATAATATTTCCATTCACCATTAAAAAGTCTTACAGGATATTTGCCCGCTCTGGGGCAAAATTTTCACATTACTTGGGAAGCAACGTTGCGTGTATATGCAAAACAGACTTAGTTTTGTGCAACTGGTCTCCATAGACTTCTCCATCATTAGAGAGAGAAGCAGCCTCATTCAAGGGCTATTCAAAAGTTAAATTTTAGATGTTCTGGATGCCTCTGTGGAACAACTTACTTCTCTGCACTCACTGCAGAGGAATTTGAAGGCATTTGTTTAAACTCTGTTTCAGCTTGCTTGAAACCACTCTGAGAATCATTAGTAGAATCACTTGGTGTGGTCAGAACAAAAAGAGAAGCCTCTCTAGTCAAGTTTTATGAATACCCCTCTTGTCTCCTCAAGGTACAAGTAAGGATCTAAGGCTAGATCTGAAGACAATTTCAGCATTTCAGTACTAACCAATGTAGTGCCCAAATTTCAGTCACCTTCCTACTAAGATCCACAGTATCAAGGCTGGCATCTGTATTGGTCATGCAGCTATCTATAAAGATTTTCTGATGGTTAACATGAGCCCTCCAACTTGACTCTATTAATGTGCTTTGCCTACTGAAGATGATCCAGCTCCAGTCCAATGTGTATACAGTCATCTTTGTGCAGAACTTTACTAAGAATGGAATCTTCTTGGAGAGTCAGAAAAGGTGAGACTTAATGTTATGTTTATATGAACTGAAACGAGTTCATAGTTGATTCACTGAGGAATCCATCCAACCTCATGTCTCTATGTCTTGTCAACAGACAGATTTATTACCAATGCTATACATGTATATTTTATTTTTTAGACAATTTTTTAATGTAGAACCCATGCCACAAAAACAAGTATTTGTTGATAAGTGACATTTTTTTCTTCAAGTGGTGCTAAGGTACATAAGCAAACAGGCAAACCAAAGTTAAACTAACAGGATTAGTTTAATTGCATGAGAAACAGTTCAACGTTAGAAAGTGAGAAAAAAAAAAAAGAGAAAGCTAAAAGTAACTGGGTAACTCTGAACCAAGGCTAAATTTATAATGCAACAACAGGAGTTAACTATTTGGCATTACAGATATTGAAAGGGAGATATTGTGAATTCCTTTTGTGTGAAGGGCATAAAAAGATATTGAAAAGATAATGCTGTCTTACTGGAGCTGCTGCTGATAGCCAAAATAACCAGGTTTTGAGCTTTTCCAGGTATCTGCTGGGCAGCTGTGCTCTAGATCACTGACACCTGGAGCAGGATAATAACCTTTTTGTTCTGACCACACCAAGTGATTCTACTAATGATTCTCAGAGTGGTTTCAAGCAAGCTGAAACAGAGAGCTTAAACAAAAATAAGTAAAATCATAGAAGAAAGATGACAAGGAGAGAATAAGTAGAGATACTTGTGATGGAAGTGTTTAGAAGACTGACAAGTGAGGTTCATTTTAATTTTTTAAACAAAATTTCCCTGAATTCATTTCTTAACACTTCACATCTATAGTTGTTTCTTCCTTATCCTTACATATTCTCTTTGTACGCACAGCTTCAACAGTGATATATAATGTATTCAGTTGGATGGTCTGCGTACTTGTAGTCATTTATGTAATGTGTTAGTTTGGACTCAACAGTCCAAGACAGTGGAGATACTGTTTCCAGTCCTGTGCATTTTCTTGAGTCTTGGACACTAGCTTATACTCTGGACTCATGATGTAGTGAGAAAATAGAGTATACCTACAAACTCATTTTCTTGTCATGCCAATAAATCTCAGTTTCTTTTCTGTCCTTGAAAGAGAGACCATAGAGTCAACCCAAAAGGATTTTCTTTTTTTTTTCAGGTCACTAAATTTTTGTTGCCACAAATTCTGGAGTTTTCTTGTCAGGTTTACCCTGAAAAAGAAACACTTTTTACTTTCTGTGATCTTTTGCTCTAACTAAATTCTAATAAAACATTCTTATTTCTTCCCTTTATTTCCTTATTCTTCTTTTATTTATTTCTACTTTTCAATTCCAATAACTGGGTCCATTTCTATTCAGGATTTGGGGGAAGCTAGTGTTGTTTTTGAGGGGGGGTTGTTCTGTTTTGGTTTGGTTGTTTGTTCTTTGGCGCTGCATGGGGTTCATAACCTCTTTTAATCACACAGATAATCTGCAAACCAGATATTCTAGGTAAAAATTATTGGAAATGGAGGGTAATATATTTTTTTCTTCTAGGAATACTCAAACACACGCAATATGATGCCCTCCAAATAGAGAGAAACTAGAAAAGACTTTGTGGTAAGGAGCATACGTAGTTTCCAAATCCAGCTGGCACAGGCAGCTGGTAGTCCCTCAGATTTCTAGGCATCCAGATTGTTTTTTTCTATAGTTTGACAAGATCTTTCTGGTCATTGCTAATTTTGTTTCCCTCCTTTGCAGTCGTTTCTTTTAACACTTATGCGACAAATTAGTTTTACTTATTTTTTTCCCCTTCAGTTTCTCTCTTAGTTTTTCTTTCAAGTGAGTTCATCTTGCTTAATCTCCAGTCTTCACATCTATATATTCATTCATGAAAGTCACATGTTGATAATACCTTTCCTCCCAGTTCATCTGTCTACTAGAGCATACACATGACAAGCTGCTAAATTATAAGTCTCCCAGTCCAATCACTTCACCTTTGCAAACCCTCTGAGAAGTGTAATCCAACTCATCCAAAGCCATTCCCCGCTCCCCCTCCTCCCAGTTAGTTTTGCTTCGGTGATTCCTTTCATGCTTAGATCTGGAACATGTACCAGTTTGGGTTTAGCCTTCCTGGAAATATTCCTGGAAAGAGGTTAGACAAGAGCAATAAAAAGATCCAAGTATTGTAAGGGATGATTTACAAGGAAAGATTGAAAAAGAAAAATATGTACTGATTGAGTAACTGACCACTAAGTCAGGTTATGATAGATCTAGAAATATTTGAAGGCCAGGACAGAGAGAAATTATTGTACCTGTAGCACATTTATGTATGTGCACATTATCAAGTAACCTTTTAAATTCTCTTAAAAAACAATTATATCTCTCCCTGTGATTTTCGGTCCTTTGTTTAAGCCTCTTTTCTGTCTATATGGTTTTGTGAAGGTTTAAAATTCCTGCTTAAAATCTCAGCCACTGGTTTTCCCTCTTACACTGGCAGTTCTTATTTCTCCCTAGCCGATTTTTTGTCCTTCCTGGGCTTTTAAAAGTGTCTTATAAAACCTCTCATATATATAAGAGCATTAATGTATCTTATTCTCCTGACAACATGCAATTTACTTTTGTTTAACATCAGCTCTTCTGGAGACATTTGTTCAAACTGTCATTAGAACAGAATATAATTATTTTTTATTTCTTCCTTGAGAATCTTTGGGCATTTCTGCACTGTACTATGGGTAGTAATATACTCATTGGAGCTGTAACTAAAGCTCGGGTCTCACCTTAGCAGGTAAGTGCCATAAAAAACAAACTGCAGAATCAGACTTATATTCTCACCCCATTAATTGCTTCCTACAAGATGCAACACTTTCAGAGGATGGAGAGAACAGTCATATATGAAATATGTCTCTCAGGAGAGAACTGAATCTGGGATACTGAAATCCTGGGCTGAGGCCTCTAGCTACTGAACTAAAACACAAAAGAGGTCTGAAAGTGAATGTATATATTTTATTAAGGGTTGTTAAGGGGTCTTGAGGCTGCACTGGTGAAGTTTAGAGACTAAACAACTTCAAAGTTATGTGACTCTTGAGAAGATATTTAAAGATCTAAATTTTTGTTTACTGGCATATGTGGCATCAGTTTATGTCAGATAAAATCACATAAATAATTTTATAAATCCCAATCTTAATTATTCATGCTATGAGGTGTGCATAGTAAGGAGGGACTACCTGCATCCATTATTTTATTTCTACATTGTATCGTTTTGGTAAAAAGCATGTAATTTCCCTATTCATAAATAATCCATGCTACCCTTCTTTGTGAGGGATTGTTCCAAAATTAAACGGCCAAGATCTTTTCCAAATGTAGAACAATCAGTACAACAGGAACTGGTGTTCAGTGTCCTCATTTGGTGAAGGAAAACTCAGAAAGTATTTATTTATGTAGGTTTGTATTTCTAATCAATTAGTGTGATAATATATGTTTCTCAGAGCAGGAGGAATGAAACTGTCTCCTTGAGTTAAGCCAAGTGGTCTACAGACAAATATAAACCTTTGTAATTACTCCATTGTGTTTGACTGCATTGAAGTACATCAGAGTTAACGCTGAAGTTACCAAAGCTATTCACAGTGAAACAGTTTCTAAAGAACATTCTCCATGGGTGACAGCTGAAAGTACTTGATTTTGGTGGTACTATGGGGAAAGATGAGGAAATGCGGAGACACAAAACTGTAAGAAGATAGGAACTTGATTTATTTTGTGAGCTAAGACAGTTTTTATTAGGAAAATTGGTGAACAGTGGCTTTTCACAATATGTTTCTCCATACTAAAGCAAATAATACGTGCTGTGTGTATAAGAAAGTTACAAAATGTCAGCAAAACAGCTCTTCTCTTGTCTTTCCCTCTCAATAGTCAGAGATTCTAAACTGTAATAGATAGTCTATGGACCAGATCATTTTTGGACCAGATCATTTCTAGATTTGGCAATCTTGGCTCCTGGGCCAGATCATTTCCAGATCTGGGAATCTTCTCCCAGGGTCATTCTTTGAGAGTCGTCTTTTGTTCCATTCCCTCATACATATTCTCCTACTCTCTAGTCATAGTTTTTACTTTACTGCCCATATCCCCTGACAGCTTTTGCTTGAAAATAGCCATGAAGAAATTTCATCCAAAATTTCACCCAAAACCTATCTTTGACAGTTAGGGATTTTTCTTTCACTTTCAGGAAGGCATCACTCACAAACATGAAGTATTGGTTGATGATAGCTATCTTTCAGTCTCAATAATTGGTCTATTGTCTTCTCATAGGTGGGTTGCTCCTCTGTTTTTCCTTTCCTTCCCTTGAACATCTCTGGTTGTGATAAAGCTATCAGGCTTTATATCAGGCTTATAAAGCTCATCTGACTCCTTCTCTAAAGTCAACCTGTATTCCTACCACCAGCTTTAGATACCTTAGGTTCAAATGTCATTATCTTAAGCTTCCTGTATGGAGATGGAAGACTCCAATAAGCCATAAAGGTCATAGGTGGTCTCTGTCACCTATTGATAATACTGGAGTATTTAACTGACAAGAAACACGGAATCACAGAATGGTTGAGGTTGAAAGGGACCTCTGGAGGTCATCCGGTCCAACCAGCTTGCTCAAGCAGGGACACGTAGAGCTGGTTGCCCAGGACCATGTCCAGACAACTTTTAAATATCTCCATGGAATAAGACTGAATGACCTCTCTAGGCAACCTGCGCCACTGCTCAGTCACCCTCAGAGTGAAAAAGTGTTTCCTGATGATAAATGGAACATCCCGTGTTTCATTTTGTGCTCTTTACCTCTGGTCCTGTCATTGGGCATCACTGAAAAGGGCCTGGCTCCATCCTCTTAGCACTCTTCCATCAGGTGTTTATACTCTCTTCTCCAGACTACACGGTCCCAGCTCTCTCAACGTTTCCTCATAGAAGGAATGGTCCAGACACTCAAACATCTTTGTGACACTTCTTTGGACTCTCTCTAGTATGTTGGTATCTCTCTTGTACTGAGGACCCCAGAACTGGACACAGTACTCCAGGTATGGCCTCACCAGGGCTAAGTAGAAGGGAAAAGTAGAAAGGACTTAAAAAACACCATGTCTTTTTCAGAGGCAATTGAACAGCCTGAAGTTACTGTGGAATGAATGTGGAATTACTGTCTCCATTCCTACTGCTATGAATTACTGTACTGAATATGGATCTATTATCAGGCAGAATTCAGATACTAAACTAAGTAAATCTAGCTGAAAGTTTTCACTTTAGCTTTAAAAGTCTAAAAGGCATGTGGAATCTAATGTTTTCACCTGTTAAATTCTTTAGGTGCTCAGAAAACTACTTACTAGAATGATGAAAGTTGCTTCTGTTTTGTCAGAAAATTAAAAAAAAAAAAAAAAAAGCACAGAATTACCAGTGAAGAAAATGCAGAATACTCAAATGAAATATCCTGTTGCTAAAATTCCTGGAGTAGGCAAGCTCAGTAGATGGTCTCAGATGTGTCTTGTGTCTAGCACACAACAACAGCATTTACTTTAGCAGAATGAAAAAAAAAAAAAAAGGAGAGTAATGTACTCCCTTGTTCAATAATTAGATCACACATTCAGAGAGCAGAATAAGATAGATTAGGTCTCTTCTAAGTATACAGAGGTTCAAAGTCACATTTTCAGAAACTGTCTGAAATATGAGTGAGGATCTCTGTCACTGCCCACTGAAATTTTGTGATTTTCCTGCAGGAAGTTCAAAGTTAACCATGTCACAGATGAGGGTAATTTGGATATTAGTGCTCTAGCTGTGCATGGAGAATCATGGGGATAGTGCCATCATTTTCAGATCATAGTTAACTAGATAAAAGGACTATTACGCAAATTTTTTATGGTTTTACTCTAAGTGAATCACTTTAGTTTCATCCAGACATAAGAAACATAGATATAGTCAGGGCAATTCATCGAATCTTAAAATAAGTGTTTAAAACAGACAAAAGGAATCAAACTCTGGATGAAGACTCATGCAACAGAGAGTTCAGAAGACTATTTTATACCAGATATTTCACTAAAATGGCTGAAACCAGATGAGATGAAGTCTAAATGCAGATAGTTTTTTTACAGTAAATACAGAGAAATAAGCAGTTCTGTGTCACAATTTGACCCATCCAGAAACAAATGATTAAACTGTGTGAGACGAACAATATCACAACAGTATCTATTTCCATAGCCTGAGAGAACGGAGAAGAGATTCAAGGTAAATTAACTCAGATGTAGATGGTTATTCCATAGACATCTCCAATTTTTTTGTGATTTATTCTGCCCTACAAGACTTGTGATTTAGCAAGAGCTTGGGTTTTAATTTAGCAGAGTTTAGGATGTTAATGATAATATTTATGTAAATGCTACTGAACATTACATAGTTTTGGAAGGTTTACTACACCTGTTGAATAGCATGATGTTAATTGAATCTCTTTAATTTCTGTCTGTGAAGTTGGTAATTTTGTGAAATTACATGCAAACCTGACATTTGTGCTGATCATCTCCTCTAAAGACATTATTTATGTCGATATTTTGAATGAGTAGTGATCCCCTTACAGCATGATGGGTCTAGAGCCTTATTTGTAGTTCTCAGTAATGACAGGATGAAGCATGAATGAGTTCATTAATTGCACATTTATTCAACCTGTTGCTACTGACAAAAAATAGATTAAACCCTGTATTATAATGCTTCCATTTTCTCATCTCACATATACTGGCTTCTATGACCATCTAATTTACTTTTACTGGTATGTTTTGCTGATAACTTTTGCTTCTTTACATTGTTTGTTTTTTCTGAAAATAATGGTAAATATATAAAAAGATTTAAATGTTAGAGTGAGCAGCACCACAAAAGGTGAAAGAAAGACTGAGAAGAGTTTCACAGAGACCTTGCAGAGTCCTGTGCAAGGTCCTGAACCCCTAACTGTGTATAAAAGGGGAAGACCAGATTAAAATAGAAATTCCTGAGATGGAGGAAATCTAGAAGATTATGACTTTTGTCAACAGGAAAAAAAATCATCTTCTCCCACAGATAATTCAGCTCCATAGGTTCTGTGACCTGGTAGCAAAGGAGGGGGGAGAAACTATGTCTGAGCAGGTAAAAAAGTCAGATGAAAACTGGTAATTGAAATTAGCTAGAGAAAACCCTATCTGCCAGCCTGACTTTCTTCTCTAGAGGTTTGCTGCTTTTCTCAGGTGCTCAGAATGGGGATGTTGCAGAGAAGCTGCTAAGGCTCATCTGGCCTTCATATTATCAACTGCTGCAGCTTATCCATGCAGGCACCAATAATAATGCCAGGACAGACTTCTGGGGTAACCAAAGCAACTATTTAGCTCTGGGAATAAAAGTGAAAGAGAGCACAGTGGTCCAGGTAGTTTCTTCTCCATCCTGCTGGTGAAAGGGAAAGACCTGGGGAGGAGCAGATGAATCTTACAGGTCAATGCTTGGCTGCACTGCCCATGTTGTCAATGGGGATTTAGTGTTTGTGATCCTGAACCCTATTTGAGGATGAAGGAGTGCTGGAGAGAGACAGGATCCACCTGATTCATACTCCTGAAATAGCAGTTCAAATTACTGAGGTCTTCTGTGGAATTAACAACCAGCTGGTTGACAGTTTGTGGATCTCAGAATCAGAGGAGAGGTAAGTAAAAGTGACATCATGGTGGGCATGTTTTACAGATCACTTGATTAGAGTACAGAAGTGTTTTAAGTCTTTAAAGAGCTAATGAAATCTTGCCCATGCATGTAGGGGTAATGTTAGAGAAAACAAAGCCCACTTACAACTAAAATATGCAATGATAAGAGGAGCTTATAGAGCTCCGTTATTTAGTAACAGACCAAATAAGGAAAATGTTGGAGTTGGAGACTGGTCTAGTGGCAGCAGACTCAGGAAAGGCTAAGCTCACAGTTCCTTTGCATTTTTTTTTTTTTCCCCCACCAACAAGTTCTCCCAGGACTCTGTGCTTAATGGCAGGGATCCAAGTGGAGAAGACTACCAGCAGTAGATGAGGATCAAGTTGGGGATTATTAAATAGCACCTGACTCACACAAGTCCATCAGAACCCTTGGGCTGTATTTAAGACAGCTGAGAGAACTGGCTGATATCATGGCAATATATCTTAAAATATCTTCAAATGATCGTGGAGATTGGGATAAAGGTAAATGATGCACCTACCTTCAAGAAAGGTCAAAAACATGATCTGGGGAGCCACAGGCCAGTCAGTCTCCCTTTTGTCCTTGGGAAAATGGTGAAATTAGTTCTCTTAGAGCACATTTTCTGCAGCTGGGAAGGAGTAAATCCTTGCAAAGCTGCAGGTTGGGACTGACAGGTCGGGAAGCAGCTCTGTGGAAAGGTCCTGAGGTTCTTGGTAGACAGCAAATTGAATACAAGCCAGCAGTGTGCCCTTACAGCAGCAAGGACCAACTGCATTCTGGGCTGTATGAACAGGATCCTGCCCAGTAGATTGAGAAACCTCTAGTCAACACTCATTATACTGCATCAAGGTACCGAGTTGAGTTCTTGGCCCCTCGATAAAAGACACACATTAGCTGCAGTGAGTTCATCAGAGGGCCACCAGGCAGTCAGGGCTGGAGCATTTGCTCCAGAATTATTCAGATTTTTTTTTCTGTGCTTGCTTGAAGTTTTACGTACAGTTTATATTCATTGCACTGATGTACCAGACATTTATTGCAACAGTAAATTTCAGAGGGGATGACAGCCTGGAAACTACTTTTTGGGTAATTTGTATTTTGTGACCATACTGTAGAACATTTAAGAAAAAAGTACTGTGCCATTGAAAGAGACCTCAGTTGCAAATCCTATCATTAGTAGGCACAAAGCTGCACAAAATAACTGCTAACCAACATTCAACAAATGCTGTCTTTAGAGTTTCTTTTAAAATCACTTTGTAAACTAATCTCAGATTATGTAAGAATTAATTAAGCAAGATCTGCTTTGTAGAAACACCATGTAAAGGCACTATGCTGTTTCCAACAGTGCTGATTAAGGCCAAGGCTACTTTCCCTATCAGAGTTATTGCAAGAAATGTAACAGTATTAATATGTTGGAGACTCTTCTGGGAATTCAAGTGTGAATTTTACCCTCTGAGGTTTATTGGCAGCACGTAGTCTGTTCATTCTACAGACTTTGTTTCTTCTCTCCTTCTCTCCCTTCCTCAACTCCCTCTTGCCTTTCTCAACTCTTCCTCTCACCTTTTCCGCTGTGTGATATCAGTCTCTTGGGGCGGGGGGGGGGGGAAATTTGAAAGGAGGATATCAGACAAACCTGATGGCAAAGATTCCTGCCACAGTCAGATGAATAATTTCATTGATTAACAGCCTTACTTGCTTTCTACCCTGCAGCTAGACATGTGACATCTTATTATAGAAACAACACAGGTATATAACTGAAGTCTCAAAGAGTGAATCCCAACCAGATGGAGGGGCAAAGAAAGCCATGCTGTTAAATAATTAGTATTTCTCTAAGCACAAAATACATCACTTTTAAAAAACCAGCAGTAATAATAACAAAAGGTTAATAAATGATTGAATCACAATCTTTAAATCAAATATGGTTACTCTCCTTTGTTTCTGAAAGCTGAAAACCTGAATTCTTTAGAACTACTGACAGTTCTCTGACATGAGCCTTGTTTTATACGACTGTTACTGAAAGTTAAGTTACTGAAAGCTTAGCAACCTAGTTTTCATATTTACCCATGTGGAAACCCTTACAGTAAGGTGCTTTTTTCTGTATTTCAGTCTTCCTCCAAGAACAATTTGCCTAACATAGAGTTTCATCTAAGGTGTCTGATGGCACGCGAGATATCCACACGGCACTAGTAGAAATGATGCAGAGTACATTTGTGTTCTTCTAGAAAGGCAATTGATGGTCATGTGGGAATCTGAAATAGTACTAATTGGCTATATTTAGCTAATTGTCTCCCATTCCATACTTCTTACTGCGTTTATATCTGTTCATAGATTTTTAATATGGTGGTTCCTTTTTTCACAACATGATTACACCTTGACTAATGACCTCCTTGATCCACTGTACCCCCTGCCTTTTTTTTTTTTCTTTTCTAATTTGCATGGAGTATTTTCATGTCCCCCAAGAGAGAACTAACCCTTCCTTAGATTTTTGGCTAAAATGACAGTAGCTTTATATGGCATTACAAAATATAAACCATTACTTTAATAGGTGAAAGAAATAATTTTCAAATGCAAAACACACATAGAAACACAACACCTCTGTGAAGGTATATATATAAACAAAAAAGGATATTATGAGGATAAGCATAACATCAAGGAAAATACGCGGATGCTAGGAAAGTATTTTGTATATATTTTTAAGTTACTATTAATGGAGTTTTTCTGAATTATTTATATGATTTGGATCATTAGACTCTTAAAATGTTAATAGGACTAGCAGTACTTTTTTTCTCAAAACACAAAGTATGTTCCCTCTTGCCCACAACAAGATTTTGAATGCAACAACTTTTTATCATGAAGATGTATCATACAAGAAATTATAACTGTGTAAATTAAAAAACAAAATCTTTTTCATCAGTTTCCAAAAAATATTTATCAATTTTTATTTCTGCAGTTCATAAAAATCCATCTGTAATAATTTGTTTTTTAAAAGCCACATTTATTTCATTTTTATCGTAAATATTGTTCTCTTGAAAATTTTTCAGCTGTTAACTCATTACTAACTCTAATGTTAACTAACATTACTAACTAACTGTAACTAATACAGGAACAAAGAATAGTTATTCACCATTACTTTGCAATGTTTGGATGCTTCTGTTAACAGATGCCTTCAAATTTTCAGGTAAAATATGCACACAGAACTAAATACGTAAATGCATTTATATAGTATCTATTTATTTCTTAGCATATTGCCTGTGCACATCACACATCTACAAAATGAAAAACGTTTATTTTGCCAAACATGGAGTTTAAGAAATTGATACAAAAATAGGCAGTATTCAAGAGACGGGGAATAAAAAAGTAATAAAATATTTCATGAGTAGCTCAGTCTTCAAAAAAATGGTTTAGAGGACAGTACTGCATGAAGAGTTAAATTCTATGTCGGATGCTGTAACTGTGAAAATGCATAATGCTCTGATTGTAGTCGTTCAGAGCTGACTGTATGCAACGTACCACAGAGACCTGATTTTGAAATATTCTTTAAAGAGCTGTATTACAGGGATTCACACGAGCCTTATGAGTAGAACAAGGCCCTACACACACAGCAGTTGTAATACATGACCACAAGAATTTAAAATGACTGCATTTACTCTATGATATACTTCAACATATTTGTTTCAATTAAAATTCATGTGAAAACATTCTAAGTTTAAAAAAAAATGTGGAAAATTAAGAGCTTTCAATATGAGCTTGCTCCAGCCAAAAGTAATTGCTCTAAATTTTGTTGGCCTGTATGGCTTGCCAATTGGCAAGCAGTGACAAATGGTTTTCCTCAGGGGTTGGTACTGGGACTGGTGCTGTTTAAAACCTTTGTCGGTGACATGGACAGTGGAATTGAGCGCACCCTCAGCAAGTTTGCCGATGACATCAAGCTGTGTGGAGGCGTTGACACACTGGAGGAAAAGGATGCCATTCAGAGGGACCTGGACATGCTGGAGAGGTGAGCCTGTGCAAACCTCATAAAGTTCAACCAACAATGTCCTGCACATGGGGCACAGCAATCCCAGGCACAAATACAGGCTGAGTAGAGAATGGTTTGAGAGCAGCCTTGAGGAGAGGGACTTGGGGGTGCTGGTGGATGAGCTCAACACGAGCAGGCAATGTGAACTCACAGCCCAGAAAGCCATCTGTATCATGGGCTGCATCAAAAGAAGCACGGCCAGCAGGTTGAGGGAGGTAATTCTGTCCCTCTACTCTGCTCTCGCAAGACCCCACCTGGAGTACTGCATCCAGCTCTGGAACCCCGAACATAAGAAGGACATGGACCTGTTGGAGCAAGTCCAGAGGAGGACCACGCAGATGATCAGAGGGCAGGAGCACCTCTCCTACAAAGACAGGCTGAGAGAGTTGGGGTTGTTCAGCCTGGAGAAGAGAAGGCTCCAGGGAGACCTTATAGCAGCATTCCAGTATCTGAAGGGGGCCTACAAGAAAGCTGGAGAGGGACTTTTTACAAGGGCATGTAGTGATAGAATGAAAGGTAATGGCTTCAAATTGAAAGAGGATAGATTTAGAGTAGATATCAGGAAGAAATTTTTCACTATGAGGGTAGTGAGGCACTGGAACAGGTTGCCCAGGGAAGTTGTTGAGGTCCCATCCCTGGAAGTGTCCAAGACCAGGCTGGATGGGGCTTTGAACGTCCTGGTCTAGCAGAAGGTGTCTTTGCCCACGGCAGAGGGGTTGGAACTAGATGATGTCTAAGGTCCCTTCCAACCTAAACCATTCTATGATTATATGATTCTATAAAAATAAGACTGATGACACCTGATTTCATACTTAATTGTATTTTACCATTTCCAGCCAACTCAGGAATTATGGTTGTGACTGACTGATATGTTATTGAGCCATGTGACTGATAAAATGAATAAAAACAGAGAAACAGCTCTAAACACAGATTTATCTTTTTTAGTTTCTTAGGCAGGACCACTGACCTTGTGAAATGGAAAACAAAGAGGGGGGGGAAAAAAAAGAAGAAAAAAAAAAGCTAAACCCAAAATCCTAGACCCAAACTCACCAGAAAACAAATTTCCACTATTTTTTCAGAAGATAATATCCTTGTAAATTTAAATGGTTGGGAGATTAAGGCTTGATCAGATAAAAAATATATATACTTTGTATGTATCTTGATAACTGGTTTCTGACGGAAATCCCTAAGGCTTAGAAAAAATATTTCTCCAAGGCCAGAAAGCTCTCCAAGGCCTTTTTTGAGGTAAACCTAGCCCTTAACTATTTCTGGAGCTGGAGATCCCAAACTTACTAAGCCTAACAGATCTGATCAAAACCATGTAAACTCTTGCATACATCTTTCAGATATATGATGATCTTTCTTAACTCTTGCTAATTAGTGTTGAGTTTCAAGACTCCATATCTGAACTTTAGGTATAGCTACTACTAGGTTAATTATCAAAGTCTTCCCTCTGACCAAGAATCAAGTAACAATAAATGATAATAAAATAGGAAAATATATAACTGATATACATATATCACTTAGGGAATTATAGATCACTGTGATGTCTTTACAAGACTGATAAATTAAGCCAGTTTCAACCTCTAAACCAAAACTTTACTAGACCTTCATTAGCAGAATTTATGTTAACAGTTACTTCTTACAGGTCATGTTTCCTACTCCATGTCACTACTTACTCAAAGCAGCGAATCTTAAGGACTTTTAACTTAGACTAGTTGTGAGCATACAATATCATGGAGTTGATGCCCTAAAGCTAGTGTCAACAACCATGGCCCTTGATTGTTGTTAGTCGCTGAAGTGACCAGGCCCAAGAACTCCTGGTGCAAGGAAGCTGGAACCAAAGTCAGCATCTTCTTTCTTCTTTCTTCCCCTACCCCAAACTCAAGATCTCCTTTTACAAGATGTTTGAATCTCTACAGCTCCTAGCCTTTGTCTTTGTCCCATGATTACATGCTGTGCAGTGGTGGAGGCATTACTTTCCCAGGCCAACAGGTCTTCCCAAGCCTGCTACTCCAATTGCTTAGCTCTTTCTTTTCTTACAACAAAAGCAATCTTTCCCCAGTTCTTGAGCTTCTGTTTCTTCACTGACCAATAAATGCTCATCAGTTATTTGTTTATGATTCCAGGGACTCTGTTTTCAACCTGTGCCGTATTTTCAAGGCCTTTGCTTAAGGCCTTATGCTTAAACTAAACCCTATGTTTAAACTGCATGGCTTAGCTTCTGTGACATAGTAGCCATATGTGCTAAACAGTGGGCCAGGGCTATTTTTTAGCACAGGGCCATTGGTCTCATAAATGTTTATCCAGTTATGCTTTATTAGTGTGCTTATGCTTGGGTTCAAAAGAAATATGTACCCTTCATATTTCTCTCTCCTGCATCCGTTGTCTTTCTTTGTTGGCAGAATAGCAAGTATTTATACCATGGATGAAGACTATTTATCCTAAAGAATATCTCAAAAATCTCTATGACACTAAACCATTAGTTTAGTAGTTTAAAATAATCCTCAAGGAATTATATGTAATTTTGCATCTGACTTACAGAAATACACATTCACTAGCATTTACCACTGAAATATTTAGATTATCATAGCTTTATCATAACTAAAGTATGGTATTGAAGAGTAGACTCTGTGAGAGAGGCTAGCTTTACTTCACAAATTATTCAGTACCCTCAGTTTCCATTGTTTTCTGTGGAATTAATGGTGCGTATCTACTTTGCAGAAAGTCATCTTATCACAAGAATTCTCTGCTTTTTGTACTTTCATTTTTTCCTCTTCTGTCAGAGTGCCAATCATTGTATTACTTCACTTTAAATTCCCTCCACTTTGTTATCTGAGAAGTAAATATATAGTTACTGTGACCCTCACAATGTGAACAATTTATATAAATTGTACACTACTTGTTATGCATTGGCCTTTGGAACATGTTGCATTTCAAAAGATCTTGCCTACAAATCTTCCAAAAAGAGCAACTCATTTTGATTATTTAATTATAGAAATCAGTGTTAATAGTAGATATGTAAGCTTATGTTAACCTTGCTGATTAAATTTTCAATATCAGTTTGCATATGGACAGCAAATGATACAGATAAACCTAATATATTTCTTCAAAAAAATAAGATTAGAATAATGAAAAATATTAGATAACATTCAGAAAGGTGATATAATTATATTTTACATTGTTCTGAATCTCATTTGCAGTAAGCTTATACACTAGTTTCTTGGATGGAGTATTTAGTATTATCCTTTTATATCTGCTGTCATTCATACAGCAGAAATAGAAGTAACTTCCTTATCCCAATCAATTTGCATGAACAATCAGATTTACTGATTCAGTAGATAGCTCATTAGTGTTCCTTTAGAGCAAAGATGCTCACTAGGGATGCCAGAGACCCACAGATCTGTTCTCGTATATGCACAGGAAATAAATGCTATTGAAGGAATATATATCATAAGAACTGTGCATAGTTGAATACACACAAAGGAATGATAAATCTATAGTCTTGCCTCACAGCAGTTCTTTTTTCAGAATTCCATGTATTATAGAAATAGCAGAATACCGTACCAACCTGTAATTACCAACACTTTCTCCCCAAATTTAACAATTTTTAAAATTACTTAAATTTAGTTAACATCAATATCTTATAATGGATGTTCTCTTTGAAATTTCATTAGGAAAGTTCCTCGATTCTTCTTTGCCTTAGAGAAGCTTGTTTCCATTGATCTCTGTTGTTTTTGACTGAATAATAGATGTACGTGTTAGAAGTTTCCAGTTAGAAATTCTGCTTCTGTGTAGGTTCCATTGCAATTAGCTGCAAAAACTCCCACTGTTTTTCAGTAATATAAAAGAAATATCCTCCTTAGTGTCACAGGTAGCAACAACATGATGGATCAAATATCACAGATGTCTATTTTGCTAAAATTCAGAAAAGAGCAGCAAAGCCCATTTTATCTGCCTAGGAGTTAGCTGTAGCAAAGAAAAGATAATGTCAATGCATATACTTATGAGACATGCTTACTTTCTGAACACTTAGTATTTTAAGACAAAAATATTAATTACATTCAGTGAGTTTCCACATGTAAATAGTCATCAACAGAAGAATTGTCACTTAAAGTAAACATTTAAGGAATGTCTTCACTTACTGATATAGTCTGCTTGAAAATACATTATATAACATTCCAGAAAGGAAGAATACATATGAAACGTAATAGATTTTTGACTTAATCATCTCCATCAGTCTACCAATTAGCATAGAATAGGTCTACATAGTAAAAGTATTGGAATCTATAGAAGCTCCTACTCTGAAATATTCCTGAGTACAAATTTTGCTTTATGTAAATGTATCCTGCTTTGAGGTAAAACAGAACCAACTTTCTGTTCAGTAATTTTACTTAGCTAGGGCTCTTCTAACTCTCTGAAATTAACAGCATATTGTGCAGAAAACTGTTCATTCTCAGAGTGATAAGAGCAATGTTTATAGTTCATGCCAAGGAATGGTACACAAA
>VWZL01004600.1:192946-211246 GCA_013396915.1 Stercorarius parasiticus
TCCTTTCCCCTTCCCTTCCCTTCCCGCCCCTTCCCTTCCCGCCCCTTCATCTCCTCTCCTCTCTTTCTGGTATGTGATTACTTTTGAGGACCTAGAAATGCCAAGACAAATCTGATCTTTTCTCATGTGAAGAAAAGTTGAACAAACAGATTAACACCACTGTTCAAAATCTCTCTTCTATAAAGATCAGACATTAGTCGCACTTCCCTCCTCATGCTCTTTCTTCCACACTTGCCTTGATCTGTTCCTCAGGGTCTAAGAAAAAAACTGACAAACATTGATTTGCTTTTTGGAGGTCCCCCAGATTGGTTCATAGATTTTGGAAGCAGTGTTGCTAAGGCTGACATTGATAACCCTAGTGTTACAGCCAAGTCCAACTGAGCTCTGTGCCTTTCTGAAAAGATCTACTGGCATTTAAATAACATACGAACAGCATGATTTATTAGATTACACAAAGCAAATTTCTGTGCTCAAGCCATATCTCTGGTGCTCTGTCCTTTATTGCCAAGTCATTAACTCTTCTCCCTTAGTTTCCCGTGAAGTTGAGATAAAATATTAAGTACTTAACATCTGTGAAGTACAATATAAATGACAACAGGCACCAAAACCACACATCGCCTGCAGCGTAGCTGGTAGCCTAAGGATTTGATTCACTCGTCTCTCTGTCTTAGAAAACTGTCATCTATTTCATTGTCTTGGAAATTTTACAGAGTGCAAGGCAGGTATAAGTATGTGCCTCATTGTCCTGTTCACAAGGAATCTAGCAGAACTGGAAGTTGTATTCATGATATTCTTTTAGTAAAACAAATGCAAAATTCTAATAGGACTTGCCAGGTCTGAACAAATCAGTGAATCCCTTCCACTGTCAGACTGGCAAAACACACACTGGTGTGATTGTAAAGACAGAAATTTGACAATGGCAGTGAACAATTATTCTTCTGTTCTTCTACAGTGTTTTCTAACAAATTGGTATAACTGTTTGCTTAACTAATTGAGCCCTATGTATATAGCAGAATATCTTTTATGGGAGCTATTATGTTTCAGCTTCAGCTTCTACAATGGCAAGACCTTTGATCTTGATGGAGTGACTCCTGATCTTTATCTGGCTAAATCAGAAGATAAGTGCCAAGATACATTGACCTGTTACCATTGAAATGTAGAATGCTAGATATTATCTAAGGAAATGAACAAACAAAAAAATTAAATAAAAAAGAAATCTGACATTTAAACTTGGGATTTTTGTTTGGTTTTGATTTTGTTTTAATTTTGGAAACCCAATATGAACACTAACCAGCTATGTTTAATATCCTCTGACATACTTTTCCCTTGGGATTTGATTTCACAAAGCCTTAAAGCTACGTCCGTAGAGGAATACATGCTCAAGAAACCTCAGTCCATTCATTGTTATACCCATGAGAGTTAGCAACAAATAAAAGAAATCTGCCTTTTCTATTCACAGAAAATGTAATTTTTCTTTTTTACCCCGCCTCTCCAAAGAAAACAATTGTGCTCATAAAGATGTCAAAAACTAAGAAGGTTATGCTTTGGCTTCTAGCTATAGCACTGTTAAGATTCAGACTCAGCATATCACATTCAAAAAAGTGAAGTGATGAGATCCTGTATTTGAATTATTGAAGAAAAATCAGTTTAAAAACCTTGAAAATGTTGGTGCAATGCAGAGAAATTGGAGTATTTGCTCTATTACACTGAGCTTTTTACCATAAATAAAATATGATAATCTCTTCTACAAAAGGATCATTGTACATACAGAAAAATGTAGTGAGTTTTCTTGAATACCCAGTATGGTGTGAATTTGTCCTCACCTGCATCAGCTGGAGGTTACGAGTTAAGGTGCTTGGTATAATTTGTTAAATGGTAATTTTGTTAATGGTATCTGACTGTTTTCAGGACTGACCAAGTAGGATTTGCAGAATACATTTTCTTGTAATAATGACATTATCAAAATTCCTCAAATAATATTTCTTCTTTTTACAGTTCTTGTTTTGGTGCAACAATTTCATTATCTCTTCACAGTGTATTACAAAAACGATAACTATAAGTCACCCATGAATTAGTAAAGTCTACAGCTTAGATGTATAGAATCCCAAACACGAGCTCTTAATGTTCAATAATTGACATGAAGAAAACTATGACATGCCCAAATTCTCAATTTTCTGTATAAGTAATTCCTCTCATATAACTGGAAACTTAGAAAAAGAACTTTAAAAACTCCTGTTTCCATTATTTTTGTTTTTAAGTATTGGAGGCAGCAAGAGTAAAATAGACATACCTGAAGTTCATAGAATAATAGAATATTTGAGATTGGGAGGGATGTTTGGAGATTGCCCAATCCAAAAATCCTGCTTAGACCAGAGTCAGCTAAAGCAGGTTGCCCAGGGCAGTGTCTGGTCAGGCTTCCAATATATCCAGGGATGCAGACTCCACAAACACTCTACGTAACCTCCAGTGTGCAATTGTCTTCACTGTAAAAAGGACATTCCATATGTTTAAACTGAGTTATTCATGTTTCAGCTTGTGCTCATTACCTGTTGTTCTGTCACCAGACACCACTGAGAAGAGCTGGCTTAAAAACAATTTTAAAGCTTCTTTTTTCTTTAAAGTAGTTGGTTCTTTATAATATTATAGAATTTATGAGTAATGTTAAAAAATTTCATTTATAAGCACTTCTTTGTGAAATTGGTAGTGTCTGTGTTTAACTGGGTTCCATCACATAAAGAGACTACTAAGCCACATACTAAATGTTAAAAGTACAATATTATCTACTATTCTGGTGTAGGTGTAAAGATTTTTGTTTATAACCTAGCTCATTGTTGTCTTCAAACTCTGTTCTTTAATAAGAAACTAATATTTTCTTTTCAGAAACTTCCCAGGTTATTTCATCCAAAGTAGGTAACATTTGATAACTTATCCGTTATCAACACTATTTTTCTCACAAATCCAAAGGATAGCACCATACTGCTGCTACAAAGAAACAGTACAGACCACAACTTCACAAATTCAGGATGAATTTTTCCACTCTCAGAACATATTTTAACTTTGCAGAGGTTTTCTATAAAAGGAAATAGTTTTTTACACAAGACTAGAACATTTCTTTGTCCAAGTTTAAGAAAAAGATTTTTTTTTATTCTTCATTGAACTGTATGATATCCATAAGGTTTTGCATAAAAAAAGTTTCATGGCAAAATGGCTACCTTTGCGTCGGGATGTGATTGTTGTTGTTCCAAACCTCCAAAGTAGTTTGAGTTACAACAGTGGGGTTCAAAACGGTCAGTCTGCAGATGCTTACCAGAGACTTTTGTAGTTACAAGGTAAGATGGTTGTCTAATGACTCCAGGATATCCCAGGTTCTCCACGTAATTATTTCTTTCAGAACACCGACAATATTCATTATGACTTGCAAATCCTCTGTTCACAAAACTGTGGTAACTGAAACAAAAAAAATAAAAATTGGGCATTGCAGAAATGTTCAAAATAGGCAATGCTTTGTTTCAGAGAATAATTTTCTAGGCTTTCCTAGATAACTATAAAAAAGGTAAAATGTACCAATACAATCTTCCTTGCTTGTCTTCTCAATCCTGCTAAGTGTTCTTTGTAATATTGTTACAGATTTGTAGCTTGTCCAGTGCTTCCTGAGGCTTCACATTGTGTGTATCCAAACACGAATAATCTTTTTCCTTGCTTGTCACCTTTTAAGAGCTTCCTTCTTTTCTGATCCTTCTGGCAACTTTATTATTAAACAATAAATAGTAGATGTTCCTCTCTTTCAGCCTTATCAACTAATACCACCTGAAAAGTATTACATGTCGTTGTGTACTTGAAACTGTTTCTTCCACATTTTCAACTACACCTTCAAAGATCTGACCTCCTAATGCTTCTGCACACATTCTGGACCTTCTTCATATTTGTTATATCTTTGCATGCATGTAATAATCATTCTTCTCAATAAATATTGGGATTTTCAAAGTTACTCTTTAATCAGCAGGTATTGGTATTCATTCTTTTCTTTGTTAATCATTTAGCTGATGTGAAAGCTTTTTATAACCCTCAATGTGATCACGAAAAACTAAGATAAGAATTATTTTGCTATGTGTGACACAGATGAGTAACCTTTAAATTTGTGATAAATTACTGATTGATCACCAAGACTAGGTATTTGTCCGTTTCTGTCTTTCGCAGAGGGCATAAATAAGTCTTTAAAACAGTCCAGTGATAGGTTTGGGGTTTTTTTCCTAGATAAATTAGATTGCTAAGGCTTTCAAAGAGATTTGAAGTGGGTGATCCTCTTCTGTGTACTTTGGGCAAAAGGTTTATACTGTTTGCAGAAGAACAACAGTCTTAGTGCGAAAGTCAAAGGCCTGAGGCATGAGTATGGAAATTAAAATCTTGGATTAAGAATAAAAAAAGTGACTAATTACCCTTGACTTTTAAATACAGAGAACAGGTCAACAGCCTCTACAGCAGTGATCAAACTTCTTACAAAACTTGTCACAGTTAATTTTCCCTGAAAATATCTATTTTCTTTTCTATAAAATGCATGTTTGTGAAATTAACAGCTAGTTAGCAGTGTTCCTGAGAGGTGACTTATTTTTTCGAAGTTAACTTTTAACTTCCATTTCCAATTTTTCTAATCTACGATTATGTTGCTATGTGAAACCCATTTACACAGTTTTTCACACAGGGCTGACAACTGTAGTTGGAAATAAAGATTACTGACTCACTTAACATTAGAAAAGAGAAAGCATTTACCAAGTGTGTTGCCATTGTGATCCCCAGGTTCATCACTTACATAGCTGAAAGCCACAGAAAAATTCAAATAGCTACACTATGGGGCAAAACTGGTGTTGATATAATTAAGCATGTGTAAGCAGCAGCCATGGAACATTTCTACTATTCAAATGTATTCAGATGGTCTTAGCCACAGACTTCATTTGTCAAGAGGTCCCCTGTCCTGCCTCAAGAATATTAGATCTAGTACTGTTTCTTTGAAAATTTTCTTTTTTTGCGATAAAACTGAAATATCAGTTTGTGATTATTTTGTAAGAGAGCAGCGAACAATTGAAAAAGTACTCCAGTAAAAAGAAAGAAAGAAAAAAGAAAAAAGATCCAAGACTTGGTGAAGATAATCAGTCTGTATTGCTCCTCTTGTTCATAAGTACCTGAAAAATCAGGAATTTTGCATTGATGCAGGTTGATTCCCCTTTGTTAGGTAAATAGCTAATTTTATTAGAATCCTTATTTGCTTTTTCTTCCTTTTAATCTCTAAAGTAGCGCAGATCTGAAGTTCCATTTATTTAACTATTCTATAATGCCAACAAGTCAATTTCTCTTGCACACTGCCAGTCTGTTTAACAGACTTTTGACTGTTATTTGTACATTTACAGGATGACATTTCTCAGCTTTTACATTTTAGACCTCTCCAAACTTGCAATTTTAAAATGGTAACCTTTATATTTTTCTAATGTATGATGCTCATAGTATTTGTCTTTATTCATTTAACCCATTACAACTAATTTAATGTAATTTCAAACTGTGTGGCAAAAGTCTGAAACTTCTAAAGCTGTTCTGTTCTTTTTCTTGTCATGCTTTCATTAGCTGTATATTCACATATTCCTTTGGTAAATGTGGGATCATGTAAAAAGACAAAACTATGCTCAACATGTGTGTTTTTCTCTTTCTTGCTGTGCATTTTTTTTATTACAGGAATGTTGAAATTCTGTGTTTTATGACATAAAGTTCCCAATGCCACATTTCATTCATCTTCACTGATGAAGTTAGACATGTATTTTTCAGTTGTGTTCACTTGTTTCATTTCCTTTCTTGAAAGTCCTATTTGGTTTTTTTTCAGTATTTTTTTCTGTATTAAAATTACAATACTAAAATGACATTTCTTCTTTCTTGGATCATGGACTGTTTCTATCTATCTTTTCCACGTATATTATAACATGAAGTACAATTAATATACTATACCTTCGAAAAAATATTGTTATACTGCATATCCTAATATGATGCCCCTCAACATTTCTGGGTTCTTTTTAGTATGCACCACCACAAACTCTCAATTTTTTAAATTTGAATTTTCCATTCCTTCAGGTAGCTTCCATCCCATACCTTTTTTCTATAAAGGGCAGCCTACTGTAGGGGAAATAGGGTAAAGGTGGGGTTTTTCCAAATGTCATACAGGTGTCTTCATAAAAAAAAGAATACCTCGGGAGTATACAAAACCAAAACTCAGACAATTATTATTCCATTCTTTGTTTCAAACATTAATCCTAAATCTAAAAATATATGCCTTTGTAACTATATGATCTCCTCTTCAAACCAGCCATGTGCTGGGTAAGTTTACCTTACAATAACTCTTTGTGTTGATTTTTGATTTTGACATTTCTGTGTTACTGATGTCATCAGTGGTTACTTTCCAGATCCTACTTCTGCACAATCTCAGAATTTGTTCTCCTGCTGGCTTCCTTTTCCATGATATTGTCCAAGACAATGTCATTTTTGTGCTCCCCGTATTTCACGTCAAGGAGTTAAATGTCAACTTTGTCTCTAACTTCATATATTTAAGATTTATGGGGTTTGGTTTTGTTTTTTGTTTGTTTGTTTGGAGGTTTTTGGTTTTGAGGTTTTTTTTGTTTTGGTGTGTTTTGGGGGTTTTTTGGTGTGTGTTTTTTTTGTTTTTTGTTTTTGGTTTTTTTTTTTTTATAGAGTTTACAAGTTATCACAGTTGAATTTGGTCTGGAATCCCAGCATCCCTGTCCAGGCGTTTTGCACCTTTTTTTCAGTCTCTCATTGCTTCTGTCAACAACCATTAATTTATCAGGTAGAAGTGTGGGGAAAGAGCAGGGGAGGAATTATCAGTGCTTATGGAAGTACAGTTCCATGGTAGTGGGCTATTCAGAGAATTTCCTGTTGCAGTTTAATAAGTGTTTACTCAACAATCATATATTTCACAACTTAGAACCAATTACTTATAAAACCTTTAATTTTTGTTCCAAGACACATAGCACCAAAACAAAATAAGTTAATAAATAAATAGATAAATAAATACATGTAATATTTCATTATGGATAGCACAGTGCAACTTTTTCAGCCCCAAAGAGGTTATCTGGCAGAAACATTTGACATGTAAATAAAAAATTTAGTGTCTTGAAGTGAAACATGCAGAACATGAAGTTTAAGCCTACGCATTAGGCTGTTAACAGCTTTCTTAAGTTCTAGACAGAAAAATAAAAGAATTTACAACAAGAATATTGTCTTCAGTAATGCTTAAGCCTACCATTCTGCCATGTCTCCACTTTCAAAACTTAGATTTTAAACATGCTATGAGCACTTAAGCTAACGGAACCAAACACCTGTGGTGTGACAGAATAATACTGTTTATCTGCATTTTTTCCTTTTTTTTTTTTTTACAAATCTCCCTTTGCCATCAGGATGAAGACATCTTAGTGGTTGTTCTCTATACATAAAAATGATTTTTCCATAAGGAGTTGTTACAATCATTTGGAATAAAATCCCATTACTTCCTCAATTTCTATTACACCTCTGAAAGTACAACATAACAATCTATTACTGTAGGTGCAGATACATGTCAGATCATTTTTTACATTGAATGCACTTTAATATTTGCTGCTAAACCAGCTGTGCTTTGCAAGGTGTCTGATTCAGAACTTCTAAAACTGCTATTACTTTCGTGATTATTACAGAATTCTCCTTCATTATTTTTATTATTAACCACCTTTTAAGAAATTAGCATGCTTTTTTTTGAATGACATTGTGATTATTGAAGCATTGTCTACATAAGTTTTCTTTCCATTCTTTTTCTTTTGTCAATATACATAGTTTTTAAAGAATATTGTAATATACATCTGTATACACTAATTTCAGTTATGTACTTTTATGTCCCAGAAACTTCCAAACAAAATGTTAACAGACTCAAAAACTTAAACAGTCTTTGTGATTATATATATAAACACGTATGCACACCCACACATATATATGTGTGTGTATGTGTATTATATACATGTATTATTACATATATTTATATACATATAATGTATGTATATACACTCAAAAATGTATAATATCATTTTGAGAAACAAAGTTTATTTTAAGACTTTTGTTAAAGGTGGTTTTATATATATTTATATATATTTCCTCTTGCTACCAAAATATCGTGAATAATATTAATTTTAAAGAGATGAAGGGTTTATCAGTGTGATAAATACCATTAAATTCAATATATATAAGAAAAAACTTATGGATAGGAGATGATCAATGAATAAAGATCATAACTAAAAATATGATGGGTTAAGTGTATGATAAATGGAACTAAAACTAGGTTAATATTTTATAATGATGTAATTAAATATTTAAACTGACAGTATTTCCTGTGGCCAGACGACCTCAATAGAAGAGCAATATACACAGCACCTTACTGGTTCTTTTAACAAAAAGGCAGTGCTTTTGCTAAATTCACTCATTTATTCCTGAAATAGTGTCCATAAGCTGCTTTAATGCTTTTTGTGGTCTGGGGTCACTTAGGTTCTACCACCCTTGCTGGGATCTTCAAACATTGTCAGAACTGCTGTTATTCTGTTCTCATTGAAGTCAACAGAAAAAAACATAGTGATGCTTTTGGGAATAGACTTGGGCTATGTTAAGTAATTTTAAATGTCATTATGACATCCTTCTCTGACTCAGTAGTCACAAAAATAATTTCAGACTTCACAAAACAAAAGTATATCTGTGTTTGACTTCATGGAGTTCTGTTCAGGAAGGCAGGGAAGGCAGGAAGGCGGGAAGGCAGGAAGGCAGGAAGAAAGGAAGGAAGGAATAAAAAAATGAACAATAAAAAAAGGAGAAAGGGAGAAAGGAGAAGAAATATATTCTTTCTATATGCAGTGAAATCAGGATATTGTTGTCATCAGCAGTACTATTGATCCATTTTACTACAGACCCTGATACTCTTATTTGTCTGTCCAGTCTCATTTGTAGTTGATTTAACTGATGTGTTATTTTCTAGCAGGCAAGTATTCCATAATGCTCATAAATCATCATTGCTTTAATTTACTGGCTTCACTGTCCTAATAAGTATGAAGTTTTCACACCTACTGTTATTGCCTTTCAAACCGTGATGGTCTCAAAAGATTTGGCTCCCCTTGGAACACTTGAAAATTTATTCCTTCAATGGGGAGGTGAAAACTTTCAGAAACTATAACATAAGTAAAGTTCTCTGTTTCCAATTTAGAAATAGAGACAGCTTTATTCTGTAATTATTTATACCCAAATACAAGGGAAAAGGCAACGTAGAGTCCAGCCATGAGGAATACCTGCTGAAAAAGCTAACATACAGAATGGCACAATAAGGAAGAAAAACTAAAATGGAGTCCAAGTCCAATCATTGTCTTCATTTTACATATCAATAAAAAATACTGACTAGGGGATAACCCACCCGTCCTTCCTCTACACACATAAACGTCATCTTTTCCCTCTCCAGCCTGGTAAGAAAACAGACAAACAGGACAGAAATTCCAGTAGCTAAGAGTAAGTGCAGATGAAGACGGGGGCATTCAGAACGTCCAATAAAGACTGAACTTGCTCTGTGATGGGTTAGCTCAATAATTGCTTCAGCCTCCTTCTTTCTATACTTGTGCAGTCCCTTCACTGCTGTCCCACGTGGCATTTGCTTCTCTTTCTATTTTCTCCCTTTGTCCATGATTCTAATATTTTTTAATTCATTTTTTTTCCATTTAGTTGTTAACTCTTCACTCCACACCTCCCAAGTTTGACATTTAATACTTGTTTATTCTTCTTGACCTGATCCTGTTTTTTCTCATTTAAAGCTTTAAAGAACAAGAACAGTTTGATTCTCAAGGTTGCACTATGCTTAGTATAATAGGGAACCCATTGACTGAGTCATAGGCACCACCATTTGTAATAAGTACCAGCTGAGTTTTAATGAAGTAAAGGTGTTCTGTTATCTTGATCGCTGTAATTATACTGCAGAACATGTCACAAAACCAGCCAGTCTAAATATAAAAAACTTATTTTGGGGTTTATATGGTAAGGCTGGGGAGGGGGGCAATGGCTGCAGGGTGGCTGATGTGAGAAAAGATCAGGAGCTGCCCCCATGTCAGACAGAGACAATTCCAGCTGGCTCCAAGACGAACCCACTGCTGGCCAAAGCTGATCCAATCTGCAATGCTGCTGGTACCTCTGTGATAATATTTTTAAGAAAGCATGAAAAAATTCTGTGCAGCAGCTGTGAGAGAGGAATGAGAAAATGTGAGAGAAACAAATATGCAGACACCACAGTGAGAGAAGAAGGAGGGGGAGGAGGTGCTCTAGACACCCAAGCAGAGATTTGCCTGCAGCCCATGGAGAAGACCATGGTGAAGCAAGTTTTTCCCCTGCAGCCCATGGAAGACCACAGTGGAGCATATATCCACCTGTAGCCCACGGAGGAGGACCTCATGCAAGAGCCAGTGGATATGCCTGAAGAAGGCTGTGACCGCTGGAGAGCCCACACTGGAGAAATCCATTCCTGAAGGAATGTATACCATGGGAAAGACCAGTGCTGGAGCAGTTCTTGAAGAACTGTACTCTGTGGGAAGGACCCACACTGGAGCAAAGTAACAGCATGAGGAAGAAGGAGTGGCAGTGACTAAGTGCTATGAACTGACTGAAACCCCTCCATTCCCCATGCCCCTCTGACGCTCGGGGAAGGAGGTAGAAAAGTCATGAGTGAACTTGAGCCTGGGAAGAGGAAAGGGGTGGAGGGAAGGATTTTTTAGTTTTTATTTCTTGCTATCCTACTCTGCTGTTAAGTGGCAATACATTAAATTAATCTTCCACAAATTGAGTCTGTTATGCCCATGATGGTAACTGATGAGTGATCTCCCTCTCCTCTTTTCAAGCTTTTCAACCTATTTTTTTCCCCTGTCTTGCTGGGGAGGTGGAATGATAGAGCAGCTTGGTGGGCATGAGGCAGCCAGCCAAGATTAATCCAACAAGGAAATTCAAGTAACTTCAGACATCAAAAATGTACCAAAGTTAATTTTCCTGTAGTCTGTATTCTGTTCTCAGGCCAAATCGGTATGTTTTATGATTTCCATGTTGATCATAATTCTTTCTTCAAAAAGAAAGAATCAAAAGTAAATAATTTACTTTTTATATTATACAATGGGCTTTGTTTGTTGTGTTGTGGCTTTTGTGGTCTTTTTTAATCAGAGAATATTCAAAGTTTGGTCTGTATAACGGTTGACAAAAGTAGGGCTGGTTTTATTTTTTGCAAAATTCTGTGGTCTGCATTGCAGTTTAGCAAAAACAAACTCAGAAGTAGTTCCAATCTGTGAGCAGTATTTGCCTCTTTCACTGTGTTATGATCCCTCTACATTGTATCTCAAGTGATTAAGAATTAGTTTACCAGCTAGATACAGACGCAAACTCATTGGCTTTTATATAAATCCTGAAGCAACTGAATGAATGTAGCTTTCAATTTAATTATCTGTTGCGTATATCTAATTCTGCACACCATTTGCATCTGTTTCTACCATTCTTATTCCAAAAGAGACATAAATTGGTCTAGCTGAAGATTAAGTGTTTTTATACATCTTAGAAAACACAGAAGAAACCGTGATGATTTTCAGTCTCTCAGGAAAAAAAAGTCTATTCTCTTGTGCTATTGCCATCCTGTACTATAATGTCTCATAAATCAAATGTTACTTATGGGGGGTGTTGCAGTGTAACTTTTATTGTTGAACACTTACGTGTAGCATTTGCTCATATATGAAAAAAAATTTGGGTGTTTCACTTTTAGTGTCTTTTCATTTTGTCTCTGCTCTGAATCCGTATTTTTAGTTTTTTATATTAATCATCCAGCAGTTACCTGGGAGGTCCCTTTTCCTAGACTCCTTGTTAATGCAAAGAACAAGGTTTTTGATATAGACTGAGAATGAAAGGGGTAAAAACCTTGAGGGGAATGATAAGAGAGGAATATGACATATGCAAAATTATTCCATTTTTTATCTGTTGTGTAACAGTTGAATAGTTTCACCCAAAGCTCATAAATAGTCTTTATGCCTCCTGGCTGTAACTGTGAGTAAAGGCTGAAATATAACATGAAAAATATACGTAAACTGTGTATATGTATCATCTGAAACAAATGGTTATAGCTACAGTTTATTTACCAAGTGGAGTCCCATTCTGGTGCCATGCAATTAGTACACTAGCACAGAGAGCATTTGAGATGTATTGCTAATTAATTGTTAATAACCTGCTGGGAACATAACCAAGACTGACACTAAATTGCAAAGCTAGTTATCAGCAGAGCCAGAGAAAATGATTTAAGGTTTTAATCAGAATTCTGCATATAGCTTGCTTCCTCTCTATGTAATGTATACACATATCACACAATATCAGGAAATTTGTGTCCATAATGTGAATTCCATCTGAAAAGTTTTATAATACAAGTTCTGTGAAGTTCAGCACACTTAGGACTATGCTCAGTAACCAAGAGAGACAATTATGTATACATGTAGACAATTAACAATACACTTTAAGCAGAATTTAGTCAGACAGAAAGTCTGTCAGAAGGACACTAATCAGTGAGACCACTAAATTCTGAAATACTGAGTTGATGATGATAAAGACAAAGAATCACAATAACTTTGAAATAATTTATAATCGTCTTTGAAGTTTAAGGATATGGTCAGGGTAAGAAAATAATTCTTCTCATGCATTTAAAGCTACCAATAACCCTCAAGTTTCCGTTGTTGAAACATATTCTCATAGTTCTAATGCCTTTAATAGAAGAATATAGTATCTGTAAAGGGCACCAGACATGCATGACTGGTCCTGACGGGTCTAATAACATAATAGAAGACGGGGGGGGGGGGGGGGGGGGGGGCAGAGAGAAAAAGAAAGAAAGAAAGTGGGGCAGAGAGAGAGAGAAGGATCCTTCACAAGACACACCCATGCTGAATGTCGAGCATTTGAAGAAATATTGAAAACCAGAATACCTTTTTTGAAACCTGAAATTTTAACTAATCTAACACTGCTGAGCATAAAGGGACACACACTTTAAATGCCTCTTATTCCCATACATTTATATGGTTGAATTATTTTGAGTCTGACAACTCTGGTAACAACCCTTTGAGAAGCCTGAAACAACCCTTTGAGAAGTCCATGACGCTGGCTAACCAAGAAATGGCCTAAGCAAGGAAGAAGACGATCCGGAAATCATGAACTTAGAACCTGTCCAGGAAATTTGAAAAATGTTTGTTTAATAAACTGGAGAGCAATGGAAGCTGATCAGTCTGGGAATGGTTTATTAAGAGGTTCAGATAGACTGTATGGGGAAAAGCTGGACATTTCACTGAAAAGCATTTAAGATTACTGTTAATTCGAGAGAGGTACTCACAATCTAAAGAGAGGCCAGACAATAAAGGATGCTGGTCATCCAGCAGCAAGATTTCATGAAACTGGCTTATTGTCTCCCATCATTATACACCGAGTCAATTAGCATTATCTATTACAAAACTGCTCTTTCATAACATTTATGCTCTAAATGTTTGTGCTTGAACACTCTGCTTTTCTGTGTCAATACTTTCTGATACAGAAAATGCCACATCATATAAAAAGAAAAAAAAAACACAAACCGGTAAAAAATCATGTTCTATGCTGAAGAAGAGTTTTTACATTTTAGATTCCATTACAACTATCAGTTTTTTTCACTTTTCCTACTTCACCATTTTAACCACAAATGTTGTGGTAAAGTTCTGTTAAAAATAAATACACATACACTCAGAGTACCAAAGGCAGGGAAAATAAGGGATCCTAATCCTAAGCAAGACCCTCCATCTGGAGAAAGAAAGATGTGAATCATTGTTCACACTGAGTTGTTCATCTATCCTATTTATACCGGACATTTATAAAAAATGTTTCTAAAGAAACAACCAAGTCACAAATAGGAAAGGATAGGAATTTCTCTCCCAAAATTGGTGCAGTCCTTCCCCTAACTTTGTGTCACATCCACTGTGAAAGTCAAGTTTCATCTTGCCTCCTTGTTCACTGACTAGTGTTTCTGGAATTCAGTGGTCCAGCCTCCATTGCAAAAGAAAACATTAGCCTTCCTGGAGAAGTCCATGACCTGGAATTTATGGTATTTTGGGGAGATCCAAGTGTTCCACTGTTCCACTTCAACCTGAAACCAATACACTAGATTTAGAGCTCTAATACATCAGAAATTATATAAAAGACATTCATTAATGCAGAAATACTTTTGAAAGGGTGAGGTCTATCCATCTAACCACCTGAGAGCACATGGAATGGAATCAGATATCACAGGGGAACTTAGGGTAGGGTAGACACAAGAGAGACCCATACCTCTCAATAGAGTATAATCTAAAATGCATTGAGATGGGTATCTGTCCTGGTTTGAGGAAAAAAGAACCAATTTTCGGATTTGTAATTTTACTTTTTAGCTGGGCCTCTTCTAACTGACTAAAGTCTGAAATTAACAGCATATTGTTCAGAAACTGTTCGCTCTCAGAGTGATAAGACCTGATTATACCAAGGAATGGTAAGCAGAGAGGCCCTTGCTTATACTTATTGCTATAACAACCAAGGTCAGCTAACTTCGCTTTTTGCCCATTAGAGGGTCAGAAGTGGAGAAGCGTAGAGGGGTCACACCTATAGGGAGGAGCGGACAGGACAGGTGACCCAATAACAGAGTATTCCATCACATATGCATCATGCTCAGTATAAAAGCTAAGGGATCAAAGGGGCAAGTCTGCTCTGGCTCGCTCTCTTTTCTTCAATGGCTGACGTCTGAGGAGGACCCTGTCTGTTCGTCTGCCTTTGATCCTGATCCGAGCACTCCTGACTCTAGTTCTGGAATTCAGCTCCTGTCCGTCGCTGACTCCAGTCTGGGACTTTCCCTGTGTCTGCTGGTGACGTGATTGTCATCCCGGGAGATGGATATGGTTTTGTATATATTGTATACTTTTTTTAATTTTTATTATTCTGTTATTATTTCTTATTTCCTTATTTATTATTATTTTCATTAAAGGAGTTTAGTTCTTTTTCTAAACTCGTAAATCTCCTTATCTCTTCCTCTCCTCTCTGAGGAGAGCGGGGGGAGGGCCACCTGTTGTTCTGATTGGCCAATCTGGCCAAAACCTTGATAGTATCGCAGGTAGATTGCAATTTCTATTTCAAGGCTGCTATTCTGCAACACTCATACCCGTCACACTCACACCAATCAAACCTTGCCCCTCCAGTTCAGCTGTGACCAGTAGCATGGACCCAGGGGAAAGGACACTCGCTAGCTATCATTCAACATGTCAGGTGGTACAGAAGTTCCACCTCGGGCTCAAACATCTACAGGGTGTTGGATATCCATATTTGGTGTTCCTCATAATTAGGCGCTGTTGTCTTCACTACTTATTGTGTTTCTAACTTAGATGGTTAGATGCAGAGGACCTCATTGATCACATCACTCCAGGTCAACTTATTTGATTTTCTCCATATCTAAAAGCTTTTTAGAAGGTGCTGTTGCGGTTCCTATTACCCACTGGTCTTACTCCACAGTTATGTCACAAGGAAGTAAAGTTGTTAACAGGTCATCTGTGTTTGTCAGGGGGTTTTTGCCCCTACACATATCTGAACCACCAGTGCAGTGAAGATATAGTCCAGACCTCACTGGCAGTGCTTTGAGGTAGGCCTTCTCATAATAAATTTTTGTGTCTGGTTTGTTTTTCCAGTTGTCCTGGCTTGAGTGACACAAGACTAATTTCTCTTTTAATGCTGGGGAAAACTCCACTTTTGGAAGACTCTATTGTCTGAATTTGTGAAAATATTTACTTTATAGCCAGCTAGACTATGTGGGATTCAATGTCTCAGTGTTTTTGAACCTTGCCAGATGCAGCGTGAGGATGAATGAGGCCTGGGCATTTGACCCAGACTGGCCAACAGGTTTATTTCATACCATGAATGTCACATTCGGTATAAATTACAAAGTTTTCTGTGTAGTTTCTCTCCCCCTTGATGGTGGCAGTCCAGAAAAATCCTTGTCCCAGTGCCGGACCCCTGAGGCCTTCCCTTCCTCCCGAAGCCGTAGCGCTCACAGTGTCTGACATTTGCTGTCCACTGCAGGGAGTGCACAGCTTCCTGCTGATATAATTGGCTGAGTATAATTCTTGTATATCTTATATATTATCAGGATTATTATTGTTAATTATTTAGTCTTATCCTATTAAATCTATTTATATTTCAACCCTTGTGTTTCCTTGCTTATGTGTAGCCTTCAATCAAACATCTAAAATCCAAGAAAATACTTTACTCTCTAATATATAAATTTTCTGAATTGCTCTTGAAACGCTTCCGTTTCTTCCTGCTTGGGACCTGTGTGCCTGTGCTTACCTTCCATAGGCCAGTGAATGCTGTCCAGTATTCCCACACCTTATGATAAAGCAGTACTGCACTTCACTTTAGACTTTGTATGTACACTGTTATAGGTAACCTAATTTAGACTATCTGTCTGGGCTGCTTTCTTCAACCCCAGTTTTAAAAATTTTTTGCAACCCCTGTGACAGCGTTTAAAATTGGTGGTCTGGATCTTGTGTGTTTAGTATTTAGAAATATCTATTATCTTTAAATAAGTGATGACAGTAACTCAAATCCAAACTGATTTAATGTCAGAATAACAGAGTTCTGAGAAGACATTTTTCAACCCCTTAAGCTATTTTCTCAACCCCTTTAGCAATTTGCTAAAATAGCCCAAGGGAAGTCCAAAATCATTTCATCCCAAGTAATCCAGAGAGATTGGTGGCTAGCATTACAGTTACTGGAGTCAAAGCAATAAATAGTAGTAATCATTGTAAAATCTTATCTAGGCGTCTCTTGGAAATAATAATGCTAAAAATCATACTACAACTCAACTTAGATTTGAAAAAAAAAAAACTAGGCAAGAAAATGAAAAAGACTTTTCCAGTCTCTTGGGTATAAAAGAGATTACTATTTATAATAAGTAATGATAATCGGTATTCAGTACCTAGAGAAATGAAATCTCCATACACTTGAGATCTATGGTAGGAAGAAAAAGGAAATTTAAATTATCATTTTGAAGTGAATGCTAGACATTTGAACAGACTCATGGGAAGCATGTAGTTAAACAAACAACCCATCTCCCCCTAAATCATAAAGACAAGAGAAAATTATATCTTCAATGTACATGGGTTATTTGAGCAAATCAGATGTGTTTCAAAGTCTGGATTCAAAGTTTAAAAAAATAAAGGAAGATTTTCTATTTGAAATTATAATGTAATTTAGAAATTATAAAAGTCTCTACTTCAAAGAAAAAACTAACTACAAGAACTAATCAATGCATAGTTATCAGAAATAGGAAAACTGCAACAAAATTAGTGGAATATACCTAGAATAATGTTACAAATAGGAGATCAGATTCTGGCTTTGGCCATCTCTGCTCTTCTTTTGGACCCATCACAAGCATTGGGGTAAATTTTGTATTTTCTCTGTTTCCATTAGACAATGTGAATTTGAGATGATAAGACTGAAGATTAAATATATTATGCTAAACAAGGCTAGCATGGTATGACAGACATGTATGTCTTATATGAATTCCAAAAGCAAGAGTCTGTAATAGACAAATAGTTTTAGCTACTCAGACAAATTTCTGAGCTAAAGTTACTTGCAGTCATTAATGAAAAGTTACCTTGTATTTTAGATAACTTTAATCAAACATTTGCAAAATATTAATATGAATAAGGATACACTAGAATTTTTTTCTGAATTGTTACATTACACTGTAAATAAAAGCAAGAATATTGAACTGATGAAAGGCAACATGCACAATTAACCTAGTGAATTCATTATCATAGTATAAGATATCTGTCAAATTCTAAATACAATATTTTAAAAATCGGATGAACTTACATGATACATAATATTGTATTTCTATATTACTGGGAAAAAAGGGTGGAAATTAGATATGTAACAGCATATTTCAAGCAATATTTCAACCTTTACAAAATAAGAATTCATTATAAGCTGATGCTTCTCACATACATTAGTTCATTTTACCCTTTTCCCAAACTAATTAACATTCTCTTTTATTTGAGGCTGACTTTTGAAATAGGTGGACTGCTCATCTGATGAAGTAACTTGGATTTTTGTGGGGTTTCAGTCTTCAGAGATCCTTTTTAAGAAGCTTTTTTCTTTCATACCTATACAAATACTGGTTGGGTTTTTTTTTCCTAG
>VWZL01004602.1:0-75561 GCA_013396915.1 Stercorarius parasiticus
AGCACCCCCAGGTCTTTTTCCACTGGGCAGATTTCCAGCCTTGTTGAACCATTGGCCTCAGCCCATTGATCCAGCCTGTCCAGATCCCTCTGTAAAGCCTTCCTATCCTCNCTTTGACAGTGACTTCAGTGGAAGAGGGAGCACACAGTACCACAGCCAAAGTTTGGTGCAGAATCTGAAAACATACTTTTAAAACTACAAACAACAGAAACTCCAAAGCCTTTAAAGCATCCAAATCCTGATCAAAAGCCAGGAAGCACACTGCTTTCACCCAGCACAGCAGCACTGAACTGTGCTGTTCTAGAACAAAAGGGTGAAGAGGGCAGCAGATATCCGAATGTCAGTATGGCAGTGCAGGCTCTCTTGCTGCGATAATCTGAGACACACAAACATAAATCTCACATTAGCATATAACACATTTTAACCTGTATTGAATGTTTAGGTCTGAGAGGGAGCAATATTATCTTGGGATATTTACAAGCAAGCACGTTGATTCTCATCTACTGATGTCAAAAGAAATATTTTCTTGATTGCAGTGAGAATAGGATCAAACCCACGGTCCTTCAGCAGACTGAAAAGAATTATTTAAAGAACGTAGTAAATATTTGCATACATTACTACTATTTTGCAACAGTGTCATATATGACATTATGAGTTCTTGAATGTAAATCCAATAAGCTGGTTGGTTTTAAAAAGTATATTATTATTATTATTGTTCAATAAAAAAACAAATGAAAGCAGTGCTGTTTATTGAGTCTTTCCATTAATAGCAGAGTAAGACAGCTCATGATGCAGATGGTGCGTGCAGAGTAGGCACAGTTTTGCTCCCAAACCCACAGAAACAGTTTCACAATGGCTGCATCTATTTCAGTGAATTTGCTGGGGACCATTCTCCATTGCTGACACTGAGTGGTGGCCCGTGTCCAGAATGGTTTGTGTCCATACCATTCGACCATCTTCACCTCCGAAACAAGGTGGCTGGATCCAGGCTGCCTACAGGAGACAGCCCCTCCCTGGTCAACCCCAGTGCAGGAAGGGTTTGGGAGTCCTCTTGCTGGCTGTCTTGCAACTCCTTGGCACTGTTTGATTTACCATATAGGAGTAACCTGTGGATCCACAGCTGGCAAGTCAGGAGAAAGGAGAGGAAGGAGAGAGATGACTGCAAAAAAATTATGGGGATGTTTTCTTCTGTTTTCCATCAAATTTATAAAATGCTTTTGCATTTCCTCAGCTGCTCCGGTGACAGATTGCTCCACACATAATAGGTTCCAGGATGAAATTATAATATAAGCAAATTTTAACCATTATCCTTTGAAATGTCTACCTGTTGCTACTACTGGCAATGGGACTACATTGGTAGAAGAAATAATGCAAATGATCACAGAATCATAGAATCACTGAGGTTGGAAAAGACCTTTAAGATCGTTGAGCCCAACTCTAAACCTAAGACAGTCAAGTCCACCACTAAACCATGTCCCTAAGCACCACATCTACACATCTTTTAAACACCTCCAGGGATGATGACTCCACCACTTCCCGGGGCAGCCTGTTCCAATGTTTGATAACCCTGTCAGTGAAGACATTTTTCCTCAATCCAATCTAAACCTCCCCTGGCACAACTTGAGGCCATTTCCTCCTGTCCTATCACTTGTTACTTGGGAGAAGAGACCAACCCCACCTCTCTACACCCTCCTTTCAGGTAGCTGTAGAGAGCGATAAGGTCTCCCCTCAGCCTCCTTTTCTCTAGACTGTACAACCCCAGCTCCCTCAGCTGCTCCTCATAAGACTTATTTTCCAGACTCCTCACCAGCTTTGTTGCCCTTCTCTGGCGACACTCCAGCACCTCAGTGTCTTTCCTGTAGCAAGGGGCCCAAAACTGAACACAGTACTCGAGGTGGGGCCTCACCAGTGCCGAGTACAGGGTGACGATCACTTGCCTAGTCCTGCTAGCCCTGCTATTACTGATACAGGCCAGGATGCTGTTGGCCTTCTTGGCCACCTGGGCACACTGCTGGCTCATATTCAGCTGTCTGTTGACCAGCACCCCCAGGTCTTTTTCCACTGGGCAGATTTCCAGCCTTGTTGAACCATTGGCCTCAGCCCATTGATCCAGCCTGTCCAGATCCCTCTGTAAAGCCTTCCTATCCTCAAGCAGATCAACACTCGCGCCCAACTTGGTGTCATCTGCAAACTTGCTGGGGGTGCACTCAATCCCCTCATCCAGATCCCGATAAAGACATTAAACAGAACTGGCCCCAGTACCGTGCCCTGGGGAACACCACTTGTGACCAGCCACCGACTGCATATAACTGCAGCCACCACACCTCTTCGGTCCCTGTAGCTCCCTGGATCATCCTTGCCTTCTTGTAGCTGGGTGCCATATTTGCTAACCTTCAGTAAACTGGGACCTCCCCAGTTAGCCAAGACTGCTGACGAATGATGGAAAGTGGCTTGGTGAGCATTTCTGCCAGCTCCCTCTGTACCCTCTGGTGGATCCCATCCGGCCCCCATAGACTTGTGTGTGTCCAAGTGCTGTAGCAGCTCACTGACCATTTTCCCTTGGATTACAGGGAGTTCATTCTGCTCCCCATCCTGTCTTCCAGTAAGAACAACTGTTCTTACTATTAAAGACTGAAGGAAAGACGGCATTAAATACCTCAGCCTTTTTCTCATCCTTGGTCACTATGTAACCCACATCCAATAAAGGATGGAGACTTTCCTTAGCTCTCCTTTTGTTGTTAACATATTTATAGAAATATTTTTAATTGTCTTTTACTACAGTAGCCAGATTAAGCTCTAGCTGAGCTTTGGCCCTTCTAATTTTCTCCCTGCATAGCCTCACGACATCCTTGTAGTCCTCCTGAGTTCCCTGCCCCTTCTTCCAAAGATCATAAGCTCTTTTTTCCTGAGTTCCAGCCAAAGCTCTCTGTTCAGTCGGGACGGTCTTCTTCCCTGCTGGCTCGTCTTTTAGCACACAGGGACACCCTGCTCCTGCGCCTTTCAGATTTCCTTCTTGAAGAATGTCCAGCCTTCCTGGACTCCTTTGCCCTTCAGAACTGCCTCCCAAGGGACATGAAGTGATATTCATGGAACCAAGGGTTCTTCACCAGCCCTTTCTTTGTTTTCCACGCTTTCATCTTTCTACCTTTCCTTTTGCATCTCTCCTAGCTCCCCACTGCACACTCCAACTCCTATTTCGCACAAGCGGATTTTCTTTTAGACTTTTTTCCTTTCTTCAACCAACTCTCTGTTCCAGGCATCCTCCTTTCAGCTGACCTTTCCTTCCCACACAAGCCAGAAGTTAGCTACAGATGCTCTTCTCTCCTGAGATGGTCATGAGATGGTTCATCGCACAATGTGCTCCTGTCATCCAGTTTCTAGATTTGTTTTTAGTGGGGTCATATATTATTCCCAGTATGAATATGTTTGGCAAATAGGCCTGATTTCTAGTAGGTGGACTTTATTTTCTCAACTACTAAACAGTAAGCTAGTAATATATGCACTGCCTAATTTTATGTTTAATGTGCAGCAACACTGATAAGAAGTATGCTGTAATGTAATATTATAGTTTCTATTACAGTCTGTATTATAGGATATTGCAGACATCATTACAGTTCAAACAATATACTATCATATGTTTTAGAGTGATGTCTGAAATACACAGAATAGAAAAGCCTGAAATATAATTAGATGTATTCCATTCAAATAATAAGTAATAAATGTTTCCAGTGCAGACCAGCTTCTAATGAAAAACAACCATATAAAACATCTTTAATGTACTTTAATGTACAATTTCATTATATAAGTACATTCAAACAAGTACTGTGAGACATATCACTGCCTAATCACCATAGTGTGATTTAATAATATAAATTTGCCACTCTGATCTGCTGGGACATACATATTAGAGCAAACACACCAAAGTATGTATTTTAAATGAAAATATATTTATTATCACCTCTGTACATGCTTGCTATCTATTTGAATGGACTGACAGGTCACAGCAGTGCTTTGAAAGTATTTCCGGACACCTGCAAAGTTGGTAAATATTTCCTGTTTTTGTTGTGTCTGCTGAAAATAGGAATTTTACAAGTTGGACTGATAACTTGACAGGCGCCACGATCTCCAGTTTGGCAGGTCTCAATGTGGTTTCCACTGGGGCTGATGACTGTCTGAGGAAATCTGGGCTGACAAAGTGGCGTGTTCTGGCTTTCTTGCTCTCACAAAACAGGCAATAGCGCTATTTAAGTGCAATCAGTTGTCATCTGTCTTCTGGGTAGCCACAGACCATGCAGAACCCAGACGTGTGGCTTAATTTTTGCAGTGTAGCAATTACATAGGTGTTAATACAGCAAAACCTCTGACTGATGAAGCATCCTTGTGCAGCAGCTGCCCGTGACACCCCGTGTGTGCTGGGTGCCTCAGTGGTGGCTGGGATGGTTGTGTCGTACCTATGCCTGGAGAACCTGGCTTTCCTGCAGACGCTGGCAGCCCCGTATCCCGCACGCTGCCTTCCTGCGGGATTCTCAGGACAGGCAAAATGCTCCATGTAAACAAACATACCTGTGTTTGGGTGGAGAAAAAGACAGAGATTTCCTTAACTTTATTAGTACACGATGCTCCTGATCCTCCCTGATCTCCTCACATCCACTGTGCCTCCAAAGTGTCTGCAACTGAGATTCATGTGCTAGCTCCCTTCCTACTTGTGAAAGCTATCAAATAAATATTCAACTGAAATTAAGGGCAACAGTTGATTATACATGAGCTGGTCTTCACTATTCTAGTGAGACACTGATTACTTTTTCTTGAAATGACAGAATTGATGTAGTCTTTCTGCTCTGCAAACGCCGAGCCTATAAAAGTGTTATTGGATAAACTGGGACAACTGAAATCATATGAACATTACTTGAAAATATCTTTCTTCCTCATAAAAGAAACATCTATTTTTGAAGAACAAATAATGGATTGGAATGCCATTGAAATCCAAACACAATATTAGTATGTTCCTGAAAAAAAAAGGTACAATGCTGGGGGAGAATGCACCAGAGCCCTTGCAGCTGTGTCACACTTTCCTGTTTGTTATTTTTAGTTTTCCATTCCTGCTTTTTATTTTGGGCTTTGCTTTGCTTCCTATGCAGCTTCCCTTTAACTCCTGTATAGCTCTGTCTTACATATTTCAGGCATTTGGTGCTTTTTTTTTTTCCTTCTTCTTCAAAGGAAACCCAAGCAATGCTGTCCAGTTTCATGAACTCGTGTTTCTCTTGGCAGTGGTTGAGTTCTTGGTTTTCTAAAGGCATTTCGGAAATTTACATTGCTGGTTTTCAGCTTTGAACACGCTCAGGCTTTATAAGCATAAGAAAAGAGCAGCATGCAAGGAAAGCCCTAGTCTGCTCTTTAGTATGTCCTGGTCTTTGCACCCAGGAAACCGCCAGTATTCAGTCCCCGATTACAGTTCCAGGATGACATTTAATAAAAAAAAAAGGAACAAAATGGGCTCTGGTGAAACACTGTATTATAAAGAAGGTTTTTTTTGCCCCTTGTTTATATATTGAAGTATTTGTAATCTCGTACAGCCATATAGGTGACCCATTGAACAGGAAACGTTATCACCTCCTAAAACTCTATCACAAATCTCATGTTACTGAATGCTTTGCTAGCACCCTAGGACCTATCTGCACAGAATTAGTTAGGAACCTCAGCTGATATTTGAAAAATAGAAAGCGCTTTTGGAAAAGTTTTATTTCCCCCACAACAAACCTCATTGCAGGGGAATGTACTTCATTGCAAGTGTGCACCCAGAGACTCAGAAATCAGCAGCCACATGTCCAAAAGGTGTTTTTAAAAAAACCCAACCCAATGCCACTGAAATCCTTTAAGATTTTGAAACTGATGCCATGATTTCTTGGGACCTGGCTGACGACTGAGACTGAAAGCTCAGGGCTGGCAATATTGCTACTGCCCAAAAGAGAGTACAAAACCAGAGCACACAACAAAGGAGGGTGAACAGTGAAAACACCTGTTTCCCTTCCCCTAATCCTCTCACCTCCCTACCTTCAAAAGCCTCCTCAAGCTTCTGAAATTTGGCTGCTCCCATGACAAGCAGCAGCAGCTGGCTCCCTCCAGCCAATGTGAGCACCTGCAGACCCAGCACCGATACCCAGTGCTGCCAACCACAGCACCTTCCCACCACTGCTCCTGGCTTAACATCGATAAAACGACGTCTGATGAAAACTATGCACAAATGCCCTGGGCACAAAATTAAATAATTACCAAGGCAGAATAGGCTATACCTGGGTTCTGATCTTTCCCAGGTCCTGATGGTGGGCGCTCAAGTCTATAGGTAGCTTGGCTCTGTCTTGGATGATCATAGCATGGGGGCTGTTTTCTAGTGATGCCCAGGGTGGACAAATAAAAAGTAGAAGGTGAGATCAATGTCAGCCGACTCAAAACAGCAAATACTGGGACATCAGGAACCTGTTGACTTCACATAGGAAGTACCTGGCAGCTGCTCTCAACCCTAACACTTGGTAAGGCAGAGACATCTTCCGGTGCTGCTGCTCACCTCAGTGAAGACCATAACATAAGGAGGGCATAAGAACAGTCATATTAGGTCAAACTGAAGATCCTCCTAGGCCAATATCCTCTTCATAATGACCCTTAGCTCCCTAACGGCCATCCAAACTGCTAGTCTTCTTCTCAGGACCTCCCCAGGATCTGTCAGCTCTTTCCAGTGACCAGGGCTACCACAACCAACAAGGCAGGGGATAGTTCTGGGAAGCACCCGCCACTGCAGGCGGCAGAGATGCTTGTGCTGTGTTGCTGAACAGCCCCGAAAGACTCAGCTGTGAATGGAGGGGTTGGGCAGACCCCAGTCTAGTCACTTCATGAACTGGTGGCCCACCTGCAGCTTCTCACACCTTTTAGTCCAAGATAGGACGACTTCCTTGAAACTCTGTTTTCCGTTATCTCAAGAGACTCTTGAAGAAGCACCATTCAAGCTCAATCCCTGTCCCCGCAGTGTTGATTCTCCAATGTGAGGCACATGAGCCTCCCCGCTGCCCACAGCACATTCCCAAGTTCAGCTGTGGGGTTTGCATCTGCTCTTTTCCCCTTTGCTCTGTCTGGGCAGAGCTCAGCTGGGCAGTAACCCCCTCACAGCTCCCTGGAGGCCTTCGCAGGGTGGTGAGTACTCAAAAGCCCTTTCCAGTTACTTCATTTTGTTTATTTTTTTTTTTTTTAATTTTAATTCTTTTCCTTAGTTTTTTAACTTTGCAGTAGTCTCAGTAATGGAAAGAAAAGACCAGGCTAAAGGCTGTTGAAAGGCAGCATCTCAGGGGCAGGTTGTACTGATGCAACTGCATGACGTGGCAGTGGCTGGAATTAACGGGAGAGAAGAAGCTAAAGATCTTAATTCTCCAATTAAGTCTGAGCCTATAATCAGCTCACTGGCCATACACTGGCCTCTCTTACCATACACAGAATAAGAATTCTTTCTCAGGACACTTAATTTCCTAGGATCAAAATGAAATGCCAAAAATAGCTCTCTTGGCTGATCGATGTGAACTACCTGGTTCCACGTGGAAGAGTTTCTGCCTGTTCCATGCACTTCTATCCTGCAAACTACTGCATTACCAAATGGCTCATTTTGTTTATTTATGTCTTTAAATGTTGGAATGGAGAAAGTAGTTCTCATCTTTGTGATATTTTCCCACCATGTTATATTAAGGTGAGGAGGTGATGAAGAACTAGAAAACAATAGGGAAAGGAGAGAAACATATCATGCCATATTCAGGAACTCTTTTGTTCCACCAGGACACAAAATACTTCTATATTACATGGGGAATTTAGAGGGAAAAAATTATATATAATACATAATATAATATAATACATAATATATCCACACAAATGGACATTTTACTTTATACAGCATCTGCCATTTTCTGACTCAATCCTGCTTCCAATAAAGGAAATAGGAAAATATCTGTGACTGGAAAATAAATAATGGGAACAGTAGCACTGCCTGAGGAGTATGAAATTGTGCAGGACCTCATATGCTGTTTACTAGCAGAGCCGGAGTTGCTGCAAGAAATATAAACATAAACCTGGACTAAACATTCAGTGGAGATAAATGCCCTTGCATTTATCTGTATTTATTTGTGTTTATTACTTGGATGTTCTTTACTTTCCTGCATGCATGTGAATACCCTTACTGTACTTTCCCAAATTTTCACTCGTCTCTGCTCTCTGGAACTCCTTGGATTTGCAGCCAGGTCGGTTGTGAGTGAGAAGCAAGATCTTCTGTTGTGCAGGGAAAACAGGTTTTTTTTATGAATCAAAAAATGTTCTCTCTATTTAGAAAAACACAGTATATCCTCACTCCACGTAAACAATCTGACCTTCAGGTGGAATGCAGCCAGAGGGCTATAAATAGCACCCTTAATAAGGAAGGAGAGAGAAGCATTTAGAGTTCAACTGGCAACGCTCACATATGGAGAAATAGCAAATGAGCTACCTGTAGCTCTTATGCTCTAAAAAGCTCAGATGCAATTTATACAGGAACTCAGATGAATCTGCGCTGAGCAGGCAGGAATATTTTTTCTTCTAAAAACAACAGGGAGCTCTGTGTGTCACAAAAACCTTGTGGTGCTTCCTCCACCATTTCACGAGCATCTCGCAGACAGAAAGGCACTACAGCTTGCAGATGGCAAACTGGGGAAAGAGGAGGCCATGTGTCCCACCCAGAACCCCACTGGTACTCCGTGCCAAAGCCAGGCAGATGTTGCAGGTAGCAGGTTAGTGACCTACACTTTGGATCATCCTCTTTCACAAAGTGCTTTCAAAACATTTGCAAGGCAAACCTCCAGGCATCCGGTGGCTTAACAAGAAGAATGGTGTCTATTAGAACTTCTGGTTGCTATGGTTTGGTACTGGGCAGACTTGATTATGGTGTAGGGTGCGCACTTTCTCTGTAAGAGCCTCATAATTTTAATAAAGAAGATCTGAGCATGAGGTGACTACTGCTGCAGTTTGATTTACCACAGCTCAGCAAGTCTGCACAACAGTCATGAATGCTTCCTCCATCTCTGGACAGATGTTTGCTTCTAGCTTGTGCTTGGGCCTGTGCATCTTCACAACTGCTTCTCCAGGAAGACTCATGTGAAAATATTTTTGTTCACACAGATATTTTGGGATCGAGCTTTTTTTTTTCACATAAGTATGTTTGTATGTAAGACAGAGGGTGCAAAAGAATGATGCTGACTGACAGTCATCTACAATTAAATATTATTGATTTCTCAGAGAACATAAACTAAATCACAGGAGGATCCTCTCCACAGACCCTGCCCACATATGTCTCTGAACCTGCTGGGACTGTAGAAGCAGGAAAATCCAGAAGGACAGATAATAACACCAATATCAATTCCTGTTGTATTCCTCAGACATGCTGTAAAACACATTGTCTGTCGCAGGTTTTATTTTATTTCCCAAACTCATTGCAGTGGCATGGAAACCTGGAAGTCCTGCTTCCCTCCTCAAGACCAGGCCTGCTTCTCCTACAATGCAAACAACATCCTCCACATCAGAACAAAAACTGAATAGACGGACCATCAAAGCCGTGTAAAAGCACCAGCTGCCCGGACATGTACCAGGACAGCAAAGTTATTTACCCCGAGGAGCCTTCCAGATGATTCAGGTCAACTCTATTGTACATGGAGCTGACTCACGTAACTGCGAGACCTCATTGTCCCTTTCCCTCTCTGCTTCCCTCCTTTTGTTTCATGCCATTGTTTCTACGTAGACACTAAAATACTTTGGGACAAAGAGCGTGTCTTCCTGTGAGCTTACACAGAGTGAAGTACAAAGACGTCCCAGTTCCGTGTGGGGCTATGCATTTGCTCTGAGAAAAGCACACGCATACAAACCCCAGCAGCTAAGCATGCACATATGCAAAGATGTATACTTGAGGTGTTGTCTGTAATTAACATGCATAGTGATGTATCACACCTGTAGCTCATAACTGTGGTTCAACATCCCTGATATTCCCTGTATGAATCCATAGCATGAGTTACACTCAAGGAGGATTAGACTAGCAGTATATCCTCGTATATGAACAACATGCCACATACTGCCGCTGTCTGTATTAGAGTAGCTCTTCGAGCTCCTACTTAGTGTTCTCTTCTTGCCTCTTGCTGGGCTAAAGTAAATTCAGCCTCTCTATCATGGTAATTTGTTTCTTCCTGTCTACATTTTTTCTAATTCTTGTTATAAAAAGTTCTTTTATATATTTTTATCACCGCAGATGTTTTTCCAGGGTGCAGTGAAAGTTATTTCAGCAGACAAACCATGTCTTATTCCCCTCCAATTCTGTAAGACAGAATGACATCTCATTCTAAAACTGATTATTCCTTCTCCCACACCACAGATTTAAATTATTTTCTTTACTTAAATTTAAAATGTTGACTTCATTTTACTATTTCTGTCCAGTTCTTCCTGGTAAGGGTAAGTCTCCTTCCATGATCTGGAACATGCAATAAAGAAAACAGAAAAAAATAGAAGAAACACCGAGCCAGTGTTTGAAGCTGTGGAGCTTTTAACACTAGAGCGCAATGACTATGTCCTACATTTGTAATAAAAAATAATAGCCATATTTACCTCTTGTATAACGATTGCATCTTTAACTCTAAAGCATATTTACCTTTCCTGTTTAAAGAGGAAGAAAGCGAGAACCAAAGTATTCATGTAACATAGTTGGGTTTACCCACCAGATGGGGGAGAGCTGGAAATGGACTCAGATCTTCTGCTAATCCTTGAGATACTGAAAATCATTTGTCGCTTTTTAAAACCTAAGCCTATGCCTTAGGATTTTTCTCCTTCAGGACGAATGGGTCTGTTTCTGCTGTGCTTCCCCAGCAAGTGTTTTCAGGAGGGCAACTGGGGCTTTGTATGAGGGGAGCAAAGACAGCAAGAATGAGTCCCTTGGCCATGGTGCCAAGTTTCCAAGCAGCAGCTGAACATGTCTCCAGAAACTTTTCCTTGCCATCATGCCTTCATGAAAGGTAAATATTTTTCTTTCTGATCTGTACACTTAGCACTTTGAAATGTTTTCATCAGCCACAGGATGCTGTCCCCTAGTTTGAAATAAATGATTCAGTGAAAAGTTATATTTGAGAAAGTCTATTACTAATAAAGTACATTTGAAAAAAAGCCAGAAACCTTGTTTAAACTCAGACACTCATCACTAGCTGAACAGCAAATCTCCTTATGCTTGAGATTTTTATTTACTACTTGGTTTGTTAAAATGAGGCATCATTTTGGGAAAACAACTTCCTTTGTGTCTTGCAAGTTGGAAGTATAAATTCCAACTCCTGTAGAGTATTTCTGAGTTTGGGACAAGAAGCATTGCCATTGAATTTACACCCACACTCGAACTTCTGGGGAGAAATAAAACCAAGCAAACATATAAATGAAAAGGAAAGAGAAAACCACAAAGCTGCACCGAGCAATGCTTACCGGGGAGAAGTGGCTCATCTTTGCCTACAAAGTTGTGCCCTGTCCAGTTCCTGTCTTACACGTAACTTCCCTCCACCTTGATTTCCTTTTTTCCTTTCACTCCCTAAGGTGTGTCTGCTCTGCCAGTGCTTTGGTCCTCTCCCCATGTGAGACGACCGTGTGCTGTGCTGTGCTGTGCCTCCCTCCTCCCAGGCACACTGCTGTCTGAGCACAACTTGCTTCCCAAACCCTGTCCAGGCTCCCCCTTGCATCTCATTCATGGTCCTCCTGAAAATGCTTCGGTTAGAGCTATGTGGGCTGTGCAGAGGTTACCCTCCAGACCTGGCAATGTGAACCTACAAATGTGTCCCTTCCTGGGGCAGAGATGTGACCTCTGCACGGTGACATGAACACAACCAGTAATACTCTTGCATGTGTGGGTTAAGGAATCGAGGACCCGTGGAAGTAGCCTGGTAGAGAGCTGACAAGTGGGTACTTCTGAAGTCTGTTCCTCTCACTGCCAACCTGAAACCATCTCCTCAGACAAAACTGGCACTGGGGGACACGACAGGTCATGTGCATCCTCCAGGGCACACCCCCCGGGCGCATCCATCATAGAATCATAGACTGGTTTGTGTTGGAAGGGATCTTAAAGATCATCTAGTTCCAACCTCCCACTAGACCAGGCTGCTCAAAGCCCCATCCAGCCTGGCCTTGAACACCTCCAGGAATGGGGCATCCACAGCTTCTCTGGGCAACCTGTTCCATCTCTGCAGCCATGCAGCACCAACACTGTTGGGTTGGCTGCATGTAAAAGGCTTTCTGTTTTAGCAATACTGGCAACTTTTCTTCGCCTGAGCAAGAGAGTACTTTTGTTGGCATTGCTCAAACCAGTTCAGAGTGGAATAAGCTTTGCTGACAGGAGACTCTTTTTCCAGAATAACTGCATACCCCCTAAGGCTTTTGTTGGCAATTTTCTTCAGGCTGACAGCCAATGTTAGCATGATGCACTAGCCCACTGTGAGGTGGCAATTTGTTCAAATATAATGCCATAGAACCCCATTTCCAAGGGAAAGAGCCAAGTGCCTGCTTCCTTCTTGTCATTAAGAATGAAGTAATTTCTCTACCTGTGTAAACTTTTCTGGTATTGTACTTGTGTTCCACCATCTTGATTAAAAATGTGTTGCTTAGCTCATGTTGATTTAAATCTCTTATTTAAATAGGATTTTTACTGGATGGAATCTGGGGAGTTGAAAGTGCAATGGAAGAAAGCAGGTGGGATCAAATGAAGAATCAACAAGCAATGCAATCTGGACATTTTTAAGAATTATTGTGTTATTTTTTCTTAAAAGCAGCAGCAAAGTGCTCTGGGAACATTGCAGGTTTGGATTCTGCTGAACATTTTTTCAATTGTGAAATGTACTTGCTGAATTTTATGTGAAATCCAGAGAAAAAATAATGAAAAACATACATCTTTGTTATCATACCATAATTCACTATAAGTGCGAATAGGCACTTTGTCCTTTAAAATGAAGTTTTATAAATAAAATCAGTGCCTATTGCTATGATAACATACTATGTTTCTTTAAACTATGAAATATTTAGTGGCATTTATATTGTTCTTCATTTTCCCCAGGATGTCGTTGGTAACATTAATGAGTGATTTGTGGTTATCATAACAATGGGTAACTATTTACTTCTGAGGGAAAGAAAAAAAAGATACAGATAAAGGATTTTCTGTTTCTCTTTTCATTTGTTTGTTTTGTGTGGAGAGGAAGAGTTTAATATATTGTACTCTGAGCCAAAATCATTGTAAAATGACATTGGCATCAATATCTGAAAAATGTTGGAGAAAAACAAAGCTTAGGAAAAGAAAGAATAAATATTTTGTAAGAGAAAAGATAGCGGAATTTTATGTTTTAAAAATGTACTCTTTGTGGTAGACCTCAATGGCTGGGAGCTCAGTTCTCCAGTGGGATCAGCTTTCTGATTGGTCTGTTTAAGTTTAAGCATATAAGTAATATTGTAAGCTCAACGGTGCAGCTCCAAAAGTACTTGGAAATTTCCCTGCATGAGATGAGTGCGCTCTGCATCTCACAGGCGTGGGACACTGTAAACACTTCTGGGATAAATGGAGAGGGTGCCTGCGCCCAAATTCCGCGCTCCCCCCCGTCCCCTCCCCCCCCGTCAGTCTCCTGATAGCTGTGACTCAGCTCTCATTAGCTAAATAAATCAGCAGAGGACATCACCGCAGCTGAAATGTCTTCAGGACTTGGAATGGACTAGACCCGTGTTACCCTTTCTCAGCTAAAACGAAAACTGTTCGGAACTGCTGGATTCGAATGTTCGAACCAGCCGGGTTCCCTGGAGACTTTTTTTGGATCCTGTGATCCTGCCGCTGGAATTCTCAAACAGACCAGAGTGATTTTATATTCACTTTCCCTGTGTCTGTGTCGGGTTTGAGCAGTGCCCCGAGACCAGGCAGTCTGCAGGGAAACATTTGCCAATAGCTTTGAGAGCCTTGCCCAACAAGAAAGTAACTCTGGGATTTACACTTGGCTTTCAGGTCTAACTTGAGCCTACATTTACCTTCAAATCAGTCAGATTTACATACCAAGGGACACTGCTCTCTGCACACAAAACAGCAGATGAAAGGGCTGCACGTTTCACCCAAGGGCATTAGCATATCTAAAATCCCACCTGTGTAATTGCCCTCTCAGGTAGATAATACACTTCTTAATTGCAAAACGGAGATCTTCTTGAGGAATCTAAGTGCACAGGTCCACCTAAGGCTGACCTGCTGTTTGCACCCTGCATCTCAAAGGCAGAATGTATCTCCAGTTTCTTGTAACTGTGGCTGAACCACAGAGTGCACAGTGAGCCACAGAGCATTCATTTCACAACCCAGTGAAAATTTGCATAGACACAGCTCTGTTCGCACTGCCTATTGCGTGCTGGGTACCTCTGCATGCTTGAGTTCACAGCTAAATCAGACTTATGTGGTGAACAATGTCAAAAACCTCAACGATGAAAAACTGACAAGGTGCGAAGGGGATGCACATGCAGTGCTAGGCTTTTGAGTGGGACATACTAGAGTAACCAGAGATGTGCTGCAGAGACCAAGAGACTAGACTAAGAGAGCTTAACAGCGTGGCCAGTTAGTCCCAGGGCTACATGGGGCTACACAAAGCCATGGCTGACCTGATCCAGTGATGGTGAGTCTTGCTTGGAGGGGCAGGTTGGAGTCAAGCCCTCCAGGTGTCCCCTCCGACCACCACTTCCACAATTCTGTGTTTAAAGTGCTTGTACAGCTGTAGCTGCAGAGTCATTTGATTTCTTGCTAAACCTCTACACTCCTAAACCCAGGTAGGTTTACACACTCATCTGACCTACTCTTGGTGTCCTCTAGAGGGTGAGAGGAATTCACTCAAATAAGTTATTTTTCTCTATGGATGATACAGGGGAACTAGGAAGAATATATCAGCAGTAGGTGTTCGCGCTGCAGTTGTCTGAGTTAGATCAGGTGAATACTATCCCATGCTTTCAACTGAGACAAATACCACAGTATTCTGGCCCTTGTGTTAAAACAGCATTTACAGCTATGGGAAACAGTGAACCACTATCATGAGGATAACACTGTGTCTGAACTCTTCAAGGGAGTACATTAGCCTGCAGCTGAATGAAGTTAATAGCATAGAATAGAATAGAATAGAATAGATCAGATCAGATCAGATCAGGTTATTTCAGTCGGAAGGGACCTACAATGATCATCTAGTCCAACTGCCTGACCAGCTAAATATCATGCAAAGCTAAAATGCAGTGTCAAGAAAATCCAAGCATTTTTAGTGTTATTTGACCCATCAGAAGTAACAAGAACATGATAGAGCTGTCATTAGGGAGGAAGAGGAATGTGTAAAATATCAGCTGATTTAATGGACAAGTGCACATTCTAGGTGAAATTGACCTTTTTCAACAAGATATTGAATCACAGAATCATAGAATCATTTAGGTTGGAAAAGACCCTTGGGATCATTGAGTCCAACCATCAACCCCACTCTACAAAGTTCTCCCCTACACCATATGCCCTAGCACCACATCTAAATGACTCTTAAACACATTCAGGGATGGTGACTCCACCACCTCCCTGGGCAGCCTGTTCCAGTGTCTGACCAAGTGTCTGAAGTCAAGACATTTGTGAGCTTTTAAAAAAGTTTAGTTTTCCAGAACCTGCATATTTCTGACAATGGGACAGGTTTTGTGAAGAAGCATTTTTATCTAACATTGACCTCCGAACACCTATTCCTTGTCTGTTATCTAACATTTGTTCTCCTAAGTGTGACAAATAGGAAAGCAATCAGTTAGTCAAACATAAAACCAACCAAAGTGACCACAAGCATCCACATAGACGGAAAGTCATCACAATTTGGTGCCATGATTCTGTAATGACATGACTGACATCTCAGTTTCCCAAAGGCACTTAAGAATAATAGAAATAACTTTTTACTGTGGCACAAAAGAATAATAAAAAGAAACTATCCAGAAAGATACTAAAAGTAACAAAATCACTAACCAAGGTTTCAGAGGGATATAAAGTACAAGCTGGTGTCACCATCTTGACAGAAATAGCTCCTGAGGTGGTTAGCAGAGAGCAAGAACTGCAGAGGAAAAACAGCAACAAAATGCTTAAGGACTCAGAGAAACAACAGACCCTTTCTCTTCCTCTCTGTTGAGGACTGATCCCAAACACCAAACCAGGAGGAATGAAGAGCCTGAAATGTCTTGGATGAAATGGAATTCTGACTTCCTTCCGTCCTGTCTGGTACTTAAATAGAAGATGCAGATCCCTATCTTAAACCCTTGCTGAGGAAGGAAGAACTGTGTTAAAACTGTGTGTTCAGAGGGTGAGCAACTGCGGATATGACAATGGAATTAGGCATTTCATTCATTTCTAAAGCATTTTAACTGAGTCCATCTTCACCAGGTAAATTGGCTCTGGTGGCAGGTGAAAGGATACATCACTTGTATGAGTGCAATATTAAGCCACAGTCTTGTTCAGACCCCACAATTGCTCAAACAGAGCCAGGGGACAGTGCATGGGAACACAACTCGATGCTAACATCCCAACAGGTGCTGATAAAAAGGCAGTGTGTTGGAAAGAAAGCAATAGGAGACCTGAATCTAGAGGCCTATGTGCTGGGAGAGAAGCCAGCGTCCAAGGTCTTCAAGGGTGGTATCAGAGAGTGGGAGGTGAGCTTGCTGGTGTGCTGGGGAATTCGTCCGTTAGTCTTGAGCTTGACTTGGAATGGAAAGGATTTGATTTGAGGGAATGCACGCTTTTATGGTTTGAGAGATGAATGTGCTTAGAGAACAAAATCAAATAGGAAGCTTTGTTATGGTCTACTTGAGAAAATGTCTGTGGTTTTTTAATTTTTTTTTTTTTTCCAGTGGGAATTCCAGAAAGAAAAAGCTATTTTGCTCAGGTTGTGAAATCTTAAAGTGATGCTGTTGGGAAGGAATATATCTGATTCAGAAATGCAACCAACAATTGCTTACAAGGCCTGTAAGTCTAGAGGATTAAATGTCAGAACTAGAACAACCTAATAACCTGAGATTTCTTAGAATTTCCTCACCTGAAAAGTGGCCAGATCTCACTTGGCTGAGCTTACAGATGAGGACAAATTCACAGGAATCCAGTGGGAGCAGAACGGTGCATGGACATAGAGAAACTTTTACAGAGTCTTTTGGATTACACAGCCTGCTAGGAAGGGAACAATCAGGTATTTTAAGAATTCAAATAAAATCTACAGGTTATCCCAAAGTTAAATACTCCAAAAGAAGAAAAGAAGGTAATTACAAACCTGTGTATGATGTCATATAACATGGCTTTTTCTTCATATTACATCACATACTACTTTTTTTGGCCTGTTCTTAGTAGTCTAGCAGCAGTAATGAAGGAACAAAATTGTGTCTCACACTCAAAGCAGAACACTGCATACCAAATACAGTAATTATTAGTGCAGTCACTAATAGGATGTGGAAACGTAGTTTTGACTCTGAGATTTTGCTCTAAATCTTACAAGACTGTTTCTCAGAAAGACGCTACTTAACAATTCAAGAAACAAAAATATTAAACCCTGAGGATCTGGTAGTGAACTTGAATAGTTACTAGATTACTTGTGAGCTTACTTTATTGGTTTGTTTTAGCCAACAGATCTATCCCTCAGTGGTCTTCCTGATGTGGGTTCTCTGTGACACGCTGCCATTTTGCCTTTTACCACAATATTTCTATAATGACGTGGAAGAAAAAAAATTAAACCTCCCAAAATCTGGTTTGACATTAAATTTCTTGGTTGCTCTTCTGTAGCTCCTTATTGCAAAACCAAGATACTATGCAAAGGTCACTGTCTAGGAGGGTACCACATGCCCAGAGAAACAGAAATAAAAGTAGGATAGCCAAAACCAGTGAAAAAGAGTTAAGATCTAGGTGTTAGATGTGTTGGATAACTACCCTGGTAGTTATGCTGGTGGCTCTTGACACACTAGTGAATATAATTTATACACTATCTTTTTGCAGAAAGAATATGGGCTTCATTTGCTTATAAAGAAAAGAAGTTGGCAAACCATCTCACAGAAAACATTTCTGGCCATGTTTGCTAGTATTTGCTCAATGGACTCTGAATTTTTGAATTACCTCTGTATCTCTGTGTGATCCATGTTTTGTCTCAAATGGAAACTTAGCCCAATTATGCAAATCTACACACACAGATGCAAACTGTTCAAGGTTGTCTTCATAAACTTTTGAACCCTTCTGGCTTCTAAAAAGGAACACGATCACAAAAGAATTTTTAAGAATTATTGGAATCATTTAACAGAATAGGAGATTAAGTACTAATAAACAATAACCTGTCATTGGTGTTTTTGAAAGATCCAAAGCTAGTTCACAATTCCACATTGGAAGTATTTGTGAGGCCTCCAATACGATACCCGAGGACTGTGATTAATGTCATGTGCCTGTTTATTTTTCCCCTGAGAACCTGAAAGGGTAAAAAAAAGATCACAACTAAACAAAAGCATATCAATAACAGGAAACTGTTGGTGAGAAATACCCCGATCTTCCTGTAAATTCACGTCACCACATTCCCCAGGGACAAAGGTGCGTGAACAGCATGGTAAATAATTATGATTTAATATGAGGCCTTGCAATGCTGTTTACAGTTTAACAACAAAAAGGAATTGTTTCTCAAGGCGCAAAATAAGCAAATAATAGAAACACATATCAATATAATCAGGAAATGATGATGTTATGTCTGGGTCAGCTGCTGAAAACAGATTGCAATCTATCAAAGTATCAACCTGATATCTCTGTGCAGCCCACAGAGAAACGTCAGTGATGGGAGAGAGTCCTTCCCTGGTTTGCATGCCAGTCATTGATCGTTTTATAAAAGTGCTGGGGACTGGGGTCTTGCAGAAGACTCTCCACAGCTATTTTTGCTTGCTGATGTTTAGGGAATTTGACACTTAGTTGAAAGCATCTAAAAGGATTTCTTGCATTTTGCATTACAAAACTGAAAATAAAGCATTGGTAGAGGAGAGCATGGAAGGAATAGTAACAGCTGGTCTCTTTCAGGAAAATTATGTTGTTGAATCTAGCCAACAGATCAGGAATAATGATAAAAAGTATTGCAGAAACACAGGGATGAATTTCAACAGACACCAGTGAAGCTTCTTAGTTCCTTATTAAAAATACAATTTAATGAGAAATACAAAAACCCCATAGTATGTCAGTTTGAAGAAATTTTTCCCTATAGAAATATTTATTAGGGATGTCAAGGCAAAATCAGCTATGGAAAAGCCAAACAGAACAATATATTTTTGAACAGAGGACTAACATTGATAGTAGAAGGCCTAAGGCATGTAAATATGCATTCGACCCTTAGCTACAGAAAAATTATTCCAGACCATGCTTGTCAGATTTTAAAGTTAAATAGGATCAGGTCAGGTCAAAGCTTGAATGAGAAAACATCAAGAATTTTCTTAGTGTTGCCTGAAATAGCACCGATGACTTGGGAGACTTTCCTCCATCACTCAGGACTGAAATAAAGCATCAATAGTTTAAGACTGGATTGCTTCTAGTATTGCAAACATTCCCTGAAACTCCCAAGAACAAACTAATATTTGAAGAACTCTAATTTTTTCTTTTTTTGCCTTTATCCATACTATTATCCTCAAACGTATTTTGGAGCTTAGCCCCTATGTGTCAGCTCCTGCTGAATAAATCAGCACGTGCACAACTGCCATGCATAGGAAGCATAGGTAACAAGCACCAAGCTTTGCGCAGTCTCCTTGAATTAAAGCATATGCTTTATCACACCCACTGCAAATTGAAGCTACTGTTAATTTTCTTTGGCTGTGTCTGCCTGCCATCCCAAGCAGACAACTTCTACACTGTTGTCAGGATAATGCCAATCATCTTAACAGATGCTTGCGCTTTTATCTGTGCTCTGCATCACATTCCTCGAAGAGAAGGCTGCCAGAAACAAACAGGTTTTCTGAAAGTACATAAGGGAACAATGGACAATAGGAGCTGTTCTATACCACTGGGTATAAACAAGAACAAAACCCAGTTCACATGGAATGAAAAACACCATTTATCAAGACGCAAGTCCGTGGCTGGCAGGTTGCAGATGACATTAGGGATCTGACAAAGCACTAGAGCAGGCTGCAGACATTCAGTTTGTTAAGAAAAAGCACTGCCAGAGCTGGATGGAGCTATCGGTACAGTTTAGGTTGATTCTGTTAACAGTTTCAGAGGAAAGAAAAGGAGAGGATTTATTTATTTTTAGAAAATTCAAGACGTGATTTTAAAAAGTTTCCAAATAAACCATTTCAAATGTCCTTTTGAAATGACACTTCAGGACTGTCAATTGGCGTTTCAGTTTTCCAAATACCGGATTAGGAAAAGGGTATCAATTTAAATGACATTAAAGCTGTTTGGCAGATAAGGTGCCTGTTCCCTCTAAGGCAGGCAGGATGCTTAGAAAGTATATAAGGAACAAGAGAAAACATCTCTGTCCTCTCCATACCTCAAATGCTTTTATCTCCTCTCTCCCCAGCTGTCTTCCTGTATGCTTTCAGACTCCAGCCTCTGGTCCTGTTAGAGGACATGGCTGGATAAGAGGAGAAAGAGAGGAAGGAGAATTACTCGCCAGAGCTGGATGGGAAGGGGAGGTGGTGTCAGCAATAAGAGTTGTTATTTTTGGCTTGTGAGTTCTTAAAAGTATTCTTTAAATTGATGATTTGTTATGATTAAAAAACAAAGATTAAAGACGTGCTTAAAATTAAGCTCACCTAAATGCAATTAGAAAAGTTTTAAAGATGCCTCTTCTCCCTGCTGCCCCTGAGAAAGAAGAAATCAGTGCTGTTGTGATAAAGTGGGCAAACTCATCTGCTTGCCATTTAGGAGAAATGCTTCAACATCCACATGCCTATCTATACGCAAGCAAGCTTTGTTTCACTGCGCTTGCTTCCCAACGCTGATGAAAATGAAATACAGGTTTGGTTTATGGATCTAATAAAATATTTTGTTTCACCATATTTTTTACCACATTTTTTTCCAAGGTAGACCCAAAATATTTCCCCCCCAATTTCTTTTGGTTTAGCCTCCTAACTGAAAAATTACAGCACGCACACCATTCTACAAGTATATGACTAGGAAACAAATACCTTAGAGATAACTGCTTCTTTGACTGTTCTCAGTGTCTTCAGAAAATTGTTAACAAAGAAAGATAACAGATAGTTTCAATCTAAGCATTACTCTCCATTGTTGCAAGAACAATGTGACTGCCTCGCATGCCTCATAAGAATTACTTAAAACACCCAGTGAACTTCACCCAGGTACCAAAACAACCCCGAGAATTAGACAAGGACTGCATGTATTTTGCAATTTACATCTGGAGAAGCCAAGATGAGAATAGGGAATGAGTCATCAGAAAAATTAGGAATGAATCACATTCACACTGGAAAATGAATGGTGTATAATACTCCAAGATTTTGATCTTTTGACAAGAACAGTAGATAATATTTCCTGGAATTTACCAAAATATTTGCAGGCAAAGGAACATACCAACTTGCTGTGTCCCCAGCTCAACAAGTGCAAGTTTGTAAAAGTTACTCATAAAAAATTGTATCCGTATTTCTCTATCTCTTTCTCATATTACTCTTGCTGTTGCTTATAACACTAATGAGACAAAGAGGAAGTGAAAAGCTCTCTTTTTTCTATGGGAAGGGTCTATAATATGATATAGAACTATTAGAAAAAAATAAGAATTAAACCCCAGCATGCTGTTATTCTCTTAGCTCATTGGAATATACCTTGCTCACCATGGTTACATGCAACAACACCAACTCAGATGCTCAGATGGCGTACATCAGCATCGCTGCAGTCACTGAAGCAGAACTGAGACAATTTCTACCTCAGCTGGACTTGAGATCCAGTTCATCTGATACAAGCTTTCACAAGCTCTCCATGGAAAAGAAAAACACAGTAGTGTTCATATTCCAGTGACTAATTAATGGACATTTATTCATAAGAATCAATGGTCTCCAAAGCATCTCCTTCCACACTTCAAAAGTTTTCTTTGCCTGATATTGCTGTGGTGTCTGTCACATCGGTGCTGGCACGTGCCTATCCTCACCAGCCAGCGTATGCCAGATCCCACAGTTACTCTCTGATTTCACAAATAGAAATAACTGGTGACTTCGTGGTTCCTTTGGCAAACTTTGACCTTTTACTGCAGGTCTTCCACTGAAAATTAACATAATGAGGGTGGTGTTAAACAGTCAAAATAACATAATCGCTTAGTCTGATCATCCAAAACAGCAGCAACTGGGGAGTATTAAGTTTCAAGACAAAGAAAAGATGCTAAGCCCATTGGTTAAAATGTGTACAACTCTTAATTCCATTTTCTCAGCAGGTGAACAGGCTGCTTGGGTTTTGAAAACAACTGGCCATGCAGCAGTTTGTCTTACAACTGGAAGGAGATGCTGGATGCTCAACACTTTCAGGGAAAAGGACTGGAAGCACAAAAGAAATTCTTCTTTCTGCTGGAGGATGGAGAGCTCAGCCATGCACGCCCTGCACAGCAGTAACGTCAAAGGAGGAGAATAACAGAAAGAGTAAATTTCTCCCTTTATTATTACTTCCCTCTTGAGGACTGCTACACAGATGAGGGAATATCCTATAATGAAGATTGTATACCAGAGAAACCAATGCTCTCAATGGGTGTATTTCTGAAGTCATACTGCATTCAGAGAATTCTGAGCCATTGCAAAATACAGTTCTGAGACTGCCCATACCGGCAAAATCCCTTTTTGACTGTCAGGTGGAGGATTAAAACTACCTCTGTGAGGAAAGCCAAATGTTAAGGACACTTTTACAATAGATGGATTCTGATAGTCAAAGCAGCAGGTACTTGTGAAGTCAGAGAGACTTGGATCACTGAGATCCATAGAGAGTCCATTTCCTACTTCTAATTATTTTCATTGGATCACATGGCTGAAAGCTTTGGCTCACTTAAAAAAAAAAAAGCCTCCACACCGTATTTAAGGGAAAAATGACTATCTGCAACACACCACTATTCAAATGTCAGCTATTGAATGACTAATTCTTTTTTTCCATATGAAAAACCGCATTTGCACAAAGGAAGGTAAGCAATTGCTTTCTTTCAAAACTCTACACTCTTTGAGAACTACAAAAAATCTCACTTGATCTATCAAGAATTGTGTTTTATGAGCATCAATTTTACAGCCCTGAAGCAGAGTCCGGAGTGGGCTGGAAAAAATTACAGAAACCCGTAAAATGTACACCAGCGGGCTCCCATTGTCAGCAGTTTTCAAACACTGGAGTTCATCTGGATTTGGTGGTGCCACATCAGTAGGAGTGAGGAGGGAGTTGGGAGCTCTGCAGGCAGACCGTTCCTCAGGAAACACCCACGCAAGTAGTTAGGCCTGACATCTTGTCTCAAGAATCATATTAGATTTGGCTGACCTCTGCCCCCGTTAATGAGAAAATGGGGACGATATTGGGACAGCAAAGCTTTTTCTGCTTTTAGGGGGTTTTGTTCAATGCCTACCTCAAAGGGTTCTCACTGGCCACACAAGATCAACCCTGCCAGGAGAAGCAAGAGTGTCTCCAGAAAATCTGACAGATCAGTGTGCTGTGAATACAGAACTGAGCAGAGTGCAATGGAGATGCATGTCTATTTTCCTCATATTCTGGGTAAAAAGAGCAGGGAAGCCAAAATAAACCAGACATGCTGTGCTTAAAAGCTAAAATGTTTGCAGAAGAAGCATGGCCAGATTACTTAACAATAGAAAGTACTGTTCTTCTGCGCAAACAATACAAATCTAGAGCCTTGGAAAATCACAATTCATTGTGAGCATAAAGAAGACAATCTCCCCTCTTTTAAAGGGGAACAAGGCTGCAACTGGAAGCTCAGGGGTCTGCGTATGAAATAATTGTAAACTCTCTGGATTACCCTGGCTTTAGGGAAAATGCTGAAAGATGCAAAAATAAACGATCGGTGAAACCTCTTCCCTAATTCATTAGGATACTTACTCTTTTTTCTGGTATCTGTATCCCAGCCACACATACACAGATAGCTACCTACCGCCTGCAGGGCAGACAGCAAGGAAGGTACAAGCAAGGAAGAAACTCTTTCCCTGCTGCTCTTTTTTCCTTTATACATTTTTTTTCTCTCTGTTCTTTATCTATCCCCCACAATCCTTTTGAGGTCTTCCTGATTCCTGACAGAAGTTGGACACTAGCATCCAGGCTCCCTCTGTTTTGGTGCAACTCATCTCTGCTTGCTTTTGACTCCAGTGATGCTACTGTGAAGAATTTCTACTTTGAAACTGCCCTGAGGAGTGGACATACCTTTAAAGCAGCCTGGGGCAGCTCGGATATAGGTTTGGAAGTAATACTGGCACTCCTCATACCTGTCCCTTTTTCTGCTCTCAGTGCTAACTCAGGTCCACTTGTATGATGCAACTGTTCAGTGAAGGTGGATCTCCAGACTCAGCTGCTGCGTCCAACGTCCATATCACTAGACTGCCCTGTCTGGGAGGACCACACCTAGTGCTTAGAGTGTCACTGTCACTGCAAGTTTAGAGACCCAGTCTCAAACCAGGGCACAAGTGTTACTAGTGCTGACAGTCCCACCGCCAGGTTGGGGACAGTGGGAAAGCACGGGGAAAGCCTGTTCAGATGAGAGCTGCCATTCTTAAACTGCTGAAGAGAAAAGCGAGTTCCATCCCAGCACAACCCTAAAGCACCCGTTGAAGAACAACAGCACTATGTAGATCTGAGATGACCGGTAAAAGCTGGAAAGAGAAACCAGCACTCACAATATTTGACAGAGATTTTGCACTGAAAGACATTGCAGACGAGCCCTACCATCACCTGTGCCTGGTCAGGGCCTGAACTCATATTTTGTGTCTTACAAGCAGTTCTTCATGAACATGAGCTTTCAAGGGAGAAGCCTGATGTCTCAGATTATCTTTCTGCCACCTGTGTCTTTTGCACCGAGTTCTCCTAGCTAAATAACAGCAAGGAAACAAGCTTTCATCAGTAACCAGTCTAAAAAAAGATCCATGAGAATAGCATGTGATCAGACAGTTGGAAAAAACCACCGAGTGACATTGTTGCTGATGTTGGAGCCCCTGTCTGAACAGGCGGCTGGGTAGATGTGCAGTGGGAGAGACCATGTGCACTGCCAGTGGGCGGGCAATGGATTGGTCTATGGACTGCTTACACACAAGGCACCCCACAGTAGTCTACAGTCATACTACCTGGACTAGTAGACACTCCATAAAATGGAGTAGGTATCACTGACACCATTTACAGATGGGGAAGTAAGTAGCTCGTGTTGGTTTCACAGTGCGTCTTTCTCCCAGCTGTGTCGGGGCCACCCAAACCACTGAAACATTCCTTGGTAGTAACAGCACAGAGTGAACTGGCTCCAGTTCAGCTGGTCTGGAGAGTGGAGTGGGATACAATAACCAGGCTGCTTCCAAAATGTAATCTCAGGGTTGAAATACCACACACCAGAACAAAGTGTTCACACCGGGTTTATCAGGGCACTGCGTGATCTGCCAGATAGGATGAGTCCAACATGCCTGAAGTGTTAAGAGGTAGCTTTTCAAACCAACACCCTCCTTCTTAAGAAAATTGATGGATTAAAAATAAAAGCAATAACTGTCCAGGCTGGGAAACACTGTGAAACCTGGCTGGATGACAAGTTAGCCACACAGGGACAAAAACTGAAGCTGTTTAAGGACTTGTCCCCCCTGCCTGCAAAAACTGTAGCCATTAGGAATCAGCTTTTACCAGTGACCAAGTCACTCGAGACCTGCCATGTCTCCAGGTTTCTATGTGTACTAGATTAAAATTTTTTTATTAAATCCCAGCCCTGTCAAGCTCAATGTAGATGGTTTTGCTGATGTTAGTAGGCCTTCAGGTTAGTACTATTACTTGCCTTTCCACTCAAGGCCATATATCACTGAGTTTGTGGCATCTGCTTCATCAAGGATGGTATCTTTGATCATCTTTTTGATGTTCCCTTCAACTCAAAATCCCTCCTGTACTTCCCCTGGTCCTCTCACCTGATGCAATGCTCCCAAGCCCCTGAGCACCAAGCCAACAGCCCAGCCTTCAAATCCCATTCTTCCAAACTCTGTGGCAAAACTTATGTGATACATAAAATATTAACCCTATTAACCATTACAGAAACATATGACCAAAGTATTCAAAACCTAGAGGCAGTTCTACATAGTGTCGCTTTTGCAGCTCACCACACCTCATCTCAGGCTACCATTTCACGCTTTCCTCAGTATTCCTATCCTGTTGGGCTGTGCTTGTTTCTAAATGGCCTGCGCAGGGAGAAGTGTGGCACTTCTGTTACCCCAGGGCAAATAAATGATAATGATGAAGCAACAGAGAACTGGCACAGAGTCCTCAAGAAAAAGCTGTGATGAGGCAACTTGGTTAGATATGAGAAAAACAACACAGCTTCCAAACCATTAGAATAATCACGTTCAGGGACAGTTTTGCAAAGGGTGAATCAGGTATAGGACAGGGATGAGACCAAGACATCTGAGTGTTTTTAAGACAGTTCAGTAAATGGGTAACAGTAATTATTATATGAGGTAATGTCTGCAGTAGCTGGGAGGGGGAATTCAATGATTCAGGTGGTCCCTTCCATCCTACATTATTATGCACGTCCAGCCAACATTATTCTGTACCCACAGCCAACAGAAAAAAGGCTCCCATTACTTCTAATGCAAGTGCTTTAATAAGAGTCAAAATTGTGAAGGCTATGGAAATAGCTAACATGAGCCAGAGGTAATTTAGCAAGCACAGCAGCACGTGTGTAAGATCGATGCAAGACAGGAATCAATCCAGAAGTAAAAGCAACTATCAACAGAGAGTATTGACTTAGAGGAAGAGGCAGCTTTCTGCATAGCAATGGTGTGAACTTACTACAGCTGCAGTTTGATAAGTAATCTCAGCAGCAAAGCTGTACAAAATGCATTTGCAAATGTATCTTTTAATATAGACAGTAGGAATGAGAGCCCTGTGAGTATGAGAGCAGGAGGGCTTTAAAGACATCACTCGCTTCTAGTGATAATAAAGGCAGGACATGAAAAAGCAACAGGTGCTCAACCAGAATAATAACAATGACACTGAGGACAGTTCTCACTAATCCAGGATTCACTTGGTGAAAGAAAGATGTATTACCATTATTGGAAGAATCTGAACCATTTGCACAGGCAAATGAGAAAAACAGATCGGTGTGCATGAATACAAATGATTTTCCTAGAGAGCAAGGGTCTAACCAAAGGGGACTGAGTTACAAACAACAATCATGAAGTTACTGATGAGCAGAAGTGGCATAAAAAGCCTGCTAAAGCCAAAAAGGATTAGTAAAGCTGCATAAATCAGTGGAGCAAAGTGTATCAGAAAAACAAAACTCAAAACTGTACGATTTTTTTTCTATTTTACTACTTCTATTCAGCATTCTGACATACACTGCTTGTATATGTGCTGCTGCGGTGTCGGATCCCCAGACAGTCTCTAGATCAGCCATGTCACAGAATGAGATGATGTTTTTCACTAAAACCTCAGAACTTAAATTCTGTAAATATCTTGAGGGAGGTCACGTGCCACTGCCCTGGAAGTGAAGACCTCTCCAGGGAGCTGCTTTTCTCTTTCAGTGTGCTGAAGGCAGGGGCATGAAAGCATTTTCTTTAGCACCATCCCTTCAAGTTTTTCTGCCTCCTTTGACCTGTACAAAAGCTGAATTCTAGTCTCCTCCCTGTGCTAAGATAACTTACATAGTTTTGCTGTAGTTGTGTTTCTGCTTTTTCTTTGCTGGACTTTTGGCTGCCTGACAGTTGTTTTGCTTTGGCAGATAGGAGTGAAGACCTGGTTCAATACTCCCCATTCTGACAGATTATCTCTGAGGAAGCTTCTGGAGTTGGAAGCTTTAAATAGGTTTCCTTGAAAGAAATGACCTGAGACTTGCATACAGATTTGCAGAAGAGAGGACACTAAAGTGCAACACTTAACACTGAACTTGGGGCAAATGAATACTTCTTCTAAGGCCAGTCCAAACTCTTGCACGTATGTATATATGTGCAATATATACCTGAGATAAAGAAACACATCTCTACATTCTGAAACTGAACAAGCAAAAATAATATAAGCTAAGGCTAAAACACTGCATTGTTGAGTGCACTTCCCACATTTGTTTTAATAATCATAGTTTGAACAATTATTCAATGTAATACCATTATTATATTCTGTAAATTAAGGAATCGCATTGCTAAGAAATGGCGAGACATTGAACTGTGACTAGGAGAGACCACATGGACAGCATCCTGTGTTTGCTAACATGTATTCTACAGAGAAAAAGGCAGAGTGTACACTGTGGCAGTATCATAATGCATATTCAGGCTTTTTCACAGTATGTCTTTTCTAAAACTTTAGCAGAAAGAGCAGTCTTTATTAGTGTAATTGATCAGCCATGAGAATTTGGGCATGAACATGAGGACAGCAGGTGAGGACAGCAGGTCCTTCACCTCACAGCCTGTAGGTATGTCCACAGCTGCAACCTGATGTATAGTGGGCCTTAGCACCCACAGGGAAAAAAGAGGAGGAGGACCATGCCAAAGCCTTCACTTCGTGGATAGCTCCAGGGAGAAAACGCGGCCTGGCTACGTGGCTGTGGTTTTCCTCTTGCCCCAGTAACGTTACTGCACTGGGGATCTCCACTGGGCTGGCCACGTAAGCAACCCAGTAAGGACTATCACTTAGCAGCTTCTCAAAGGCACACTATTGCCATGCAGGTAAAAGGCACCACTGCCTACCAGTGTCATCCCACCGGTTTCTCCTCTGGGTCCTCCATCAGTCAAACCTCTTCCTCCTAGGAGCTGCTGCAGCTTCCTATGATGAGTCCCTCAGGCTGTGCCACTCTGGATGAAAAAGAGGAAGATTTTAGTTTCCTGGATGATCTGTTCCTGAATGCAATCTTAGAGCTCTCTAATAAAGCTCACCCAACAGCAGGAGAGGAGCAAGAGCTGAGCACTCATTCGGTGACATCTTGGAAGGGACAGGGTTTGTGTGGTGAATACCCAAAGAAGGCTAAGAGGTCTTGGTTAGAGGCATGGGCCACCAAGGGGAAGAAAGGAAGCATTTGGATCCCCAGTGAATGCCAATGCCATACTCCCTCATTCAGAGCAGAGAGCCTTGTCTTGCTTTAGGCTCTCTCCTAAAGCAAGAGAACTTGTTACAGTCCCCCACAGCACACAATGTATTGCCAACCCCAGTGGCACAGGATAAGCTATCATACTGAGCTACTGAGCACTGTCAGTCCTAGGTGCATGTGAATTTCTCTTTCAGATACCTACAATTTTCAAAATTGTTAAAGTGGTTTAGGAACATGCATGGACTAGCATCCCACAATGACTTGTGGGATACAACTGTGCACCTTTGTGAAACCTATTTTTATTGCAAATGTGTAGCCTGATCTTCAAGGTGCTGAGCACTGACAGCTGCCATTGACTTCAGTAAAAATTCAGTTTTTGAACTTGAAAACTCAGGACCACATAGTCTCTTTTAAATCTTCAATGAGGGATCACAAGAAGAGCACAGATTTTGTAGAACAGGGCATTTGTAATTTAAATTACTAGAACAATAATGTAAGAGATTCTTTTACTCCATTTTGAATGCTGACATTAAATATCATCTTTACTGAAAAAATAAAGTCTTTATTACCATGCCCTTTTTTAAATTCACTTGGCTTGCTTGACAAATCGTTGCAAAACTTGGAATTTAGAACTTGAATGCTGTTTGATCCCATCTGAATTGAATGGCTCCTTCATTTTCCCCAGAAGCTCTATTTCAACAACATTTTCATTTATAAGGCACTGTTTACTTAAGAAATTGTACAGGCAAAAGATTTTCTTGCAGCCTCAGGACTCCCTCTAGTGTCATTACAGGCAGGCTCTTTGAGGATTGGTATGGACCACTGCAGGTTTGTGTTTGCTTTTGATGAAGACTACAGAGCATACCTCTGTACCTTTGTATTTCTATCTGCGGTGTTAAGAAGCTTTGGTCCACCACGCTGCACTCCACTCAGGAAATCCAAGTTGAATATTTGCCATCTGATACAGTGTTAAATTAAAATTAAGATGTCAAATTAAAATGTCATTTTAATGCAATAAATGTTGGGTCAATACTGCTTTATCTAAAGACTATTAATTTCTTCTATGTATCTGGAAATCTTTGTATTATTAGCACAGGACCTCTCCAGACTGCTTGCAGACAGCATTCAATCTTTCCCATCAGAATTATCCAGGCATATCTTTTGAGTGTTTGCCACTTATCCACAATAGTAATTTCAGCATAATTTCTCCAAAACCAAAGAAATCTGATACAAGTTGTTTCAAAACATGTGGAGAGTTTTATTTTTTAAAAATTGGTTGAAAGCCTATGAGAAACCTAACGAAGTCTCGGCTGCATCAGCAATTTGCAAAGAATATTGCTGGTTGAAAACTGACTAGAAACTGACTAGAAACTGAATAGAAACAGATCTCTGAAGTGGTTTCTGGTGAATTTCCTTTCTTCTCAGTGGAATCTTCCTCCAACAAAATCCAACAAAAAGAAACCGTCATGTAGTGTATTCTAGTGGTCAGTAACATCATGCATTCTGCTTCGACTGATAGACTGATAGGCTGTCAGTTGCAAACAAGCAGATCTCCATCATTAATAAGAAAGAATCTGTCAACTAGCTGAAGGATTTTTCACATTTTCACAGAAGTGCTCAGCACTGAGGCCAACTACTGTCTATGCAGCTGGCATACAGGAACAGGGGAGGAAGAAAGAACACAAACCAGAACATTTGACATACTGGATTTCTGCCTGTCTGACTGCATGACATTTTTGTTTAGGAAACAAGTCCTGTCATGCTTTCAAGACATAAGAAATCTTTAAGTAATAAAAGCCAAAGATGATAAAAAAACTGCAACCCCCTTCCCCTGGGAACTACAGAAACAAAGAAAAATTCATATTTACATTTCTTAATAAACCTAAGTCCTGCTGAAAGCAAGTAGGACTCAGGGTTGGAAACTCCTGAACAATGTAAGAAAATGTGGCTTAAAGCTATAGGCCATTTAGGCCCTTCTCAAGGTGTGCCCTTTCTCTTCTCAGAAGTCTCTTAATGTTTGTTTTAAATGACCATGGAGATTTCAGTCTGAGTCACAGCACCACAGAACTGTTGAGGTGGGAAGGCAGCTCTGGAGACTGTCCAGTCCCACCCTTCTGCTCAAAGTAGGGTCACCCATAGCAGGTTGCTCAGGGCTCTGTCCTGTCAAGTTTTCAATATCAACAAGGATGGAGACCCCACAGCCTGTCCAGGCAACCTGTTCCAGTGCTTGACTACCTGCAACGTGAGGAAGATTTTTGTGTTTAAATGAAATTTCCCATATTTCACTTTGTGCCCAGTAGCTCTTGTCCTTTCACTGGATATCTCTAAGAAGTCCTACTCCCTCTTCTTCACATGCTCCCATCACCTGTTCACAGACACTAAGGAGATCACCCTGAGCCTTCTCTTCTCCAGGCTGAACAATCTCAGCTCTGTCAGTCCCATCTCCTGTGTCAGAGTGGATTGCCTTTCTTTGGACAAGAGGTAACTTTAAAATGAACATACTATAAAAATGATTACTTTGTTTAAGGAAAACATTAGTTCAGTGACTGCTGAGTTACTCACTAGAGTTACATGTAACATATTAATTGACTACATTTTTGTGACTGTATCGGTGTAGCTGCAACGTGGAACAGATTTTAAATTTCACATACCCTAAAAAAAATGCATCATATTCCCAATTTTCATCCTATACCATGAACTACATGATATTTAAAAAAAAAAGTCTTTGTTTTTCAAAAGATTACACAAGTTTGGCATCTCTGTATCCAGTGTAATACTTCCAACCGTATCACCAATTTGTTTTCCCCTCCTCTGAACTCAGACCTCCAGCTTGCAATCCGGTCCAGCATGGAAGTGCCACTGCTTGCACAGTGTCCTGCATCTGGCCTCACCAACCCTGTACGTGATACTGGGGCTCTCGCACTCCCTGTCCCACTATCTCCATATTTAGTCCCAAAACACCTCCCATTTACTTACCTCTGCCTCTCATCCAAGCATCTAGCTGCACTATTTTTTTCCTAATGTGGTTTTGAATATTCCTTCCCAAGGCCTACAGTGCAAGTGATGCTGCGCCTTTTGAGGTATATGCAAGGACTCTCACTCTGCACAGGGTTAGGGAAGCCAAATGCTCCTAGGGGAGGATATGTGAAGTCAGACCCGTGCAACACATGAATGGTGCAAAGGCAACTTTTTTCCCCAGGCTTCCCCACCACAGCACAGTTTCACTGCCATGCGCCTGGCAGTCTGCTTTTCCAGCCTCAGTCATATTTATTGATCATTATTCCATGTTAAGTCCTTTCTTTGCCCTTCTTGTTCACATCTTAGACTGGCGCCTTTTTAAAATTCCTTCTCCAGGTTTTCACAAATCTTCTTCGAGTGCCAGTCTAAAGAAAATCAAGTTTATTAGGCCTCTCTACCTTGGAGATCCTTAATAAAGCTGTTAAGTAGTACTTGGGTGAGGATCACTCTCGTGATTTCCCTCTGGGCATGGGCACCCCCCTCCCCCGCCATCTACATTATTGTAAAACCATAGAAACAGCAAAGCCTGCCAAAAATTGCTAAAGAAAATGCAGACTAAATGATAACTGCAAACCTCAAAGGAAGAGAAGAACCAGACAGCTGACCCAGAAAAGAGATTTATGCCATTCTTCTTATTTCTGCACAGTTTTGGAATATTATCTCGGTTACTTAATCTGCTTGCTTAGTGTCAGATTTCAGGTCGCGGATTCCAGTCCTCCATGTAAGGGAGTAGTTAAAAAAAATAACCGACCTGTTGAGGCACATCGACAGCCGATAACATCCCAGAAAACTGCATGGCTGCAGGGCCGTTCCTGGCAGGGAGGAAGTATGTAACTCTCAAATACGCCTGCACATTTAAACGAAGGCCGCCAAGTGGCCTAGACACGAGTGGTTCAAGTGTGCTCTTTAACACATTTTAAAACAAAACCCCGGGCAGCCCGGCCTGGCCGCACGGTGTGACTGACGCCTGAAGCGACGCCGGTGCCGGAGGCCTGGCGCTGCCGCGGCGGGGGCTGAGGGGAGGCGGACGGCCCCGCTCCCGTCCCAGACCGGTGTTTCTGGAGCGGGGGGCGGGACGCGGGAGCAGCTGCGCTGCGGGGAGGGAAGGAGGGAAGGAGGGGGCCGTCCCGCGGCGGCGTGCGGGGACGGCCGTGCCGGNNNNGGGCGGCCGGAAGGCACCTGCCGCCGGGCGTGGGAAGGGGCGGCCCGGCGCTGACTGACCGGCGGCCTCGGGTCGGGCCGGGGTTGCCGCTGCCGGGCTCCGGTGGGGCTCGCTCCAGAGGGCTTTTGGCCGGCGGCCCCGCCGAAGGGAGCCCTGCCGCCCCGGGCCGGCGGAGGGCGGCGTGGCGTGGGCCCGGTCGGGGTGAGGCCCGCCAGCAGCCCCTCGGCCTGGGGCGGCCGAGGTGGTTGGTTGTCGGGGGACTCGGGGTGCTGGGGCTCTGCCGCCCTCGGCCTCGCAGGTGGCTGGGACAGCGGTTTGGGTCAGGGCGTCGGTGTCCCCTTCCCTCAGAGCGAAGGCCGAGCCGTGGGCTCGGGTGTCCCGCATTGATGCCTGCTTCCCTTCCTGCGGAGGAGGTGCTGGGGCTTGGCACAGATAGACTTTCCAATAAAAACAAACAAACAGAACCCAAGCAACGTGGATGAACGCCCCCCTTCCCCCCCCTTTTTTTTTACAATCATAACTCTATAATATGCCATGGGGAAAGCGCTAAGGCACGTGCGAGAATATTCTCTGTGGTCCCTTCCCCTGCTTTGTCGTGCGTGTGAACTAGCAGTCCCGACGCTAAATCTCAGCTGGCAACTGTGGGTATCTGCGTTTTTTTTTGGCATCTAGATTCAGCTGTCGAATGTCTGGCTTTCCAGGCATGCCAAGAGTCTGCAGCTGTCACTGGTGGCGATGCACCTTATGGTGCAGGTCTTGGGCAGTCACCAAAACCACTGGCGCAGCCAAAAACTTAAGCTGGAAATTTCTTGTTCTTCTTGTGATAGATCTTCAAGTAAATTATAATTAGACCATCAAAGACTTTATTGTTTAAAGACCTTTTTAAAATAATGGGGCAGCAGTCAGTTGCAGAAATACGCTTTTTCGTACTCTTTGCAATCCCATGTGGCACGAACCAAGTGCCGTAACTCCCTTTATTTAGAAATGTCAAGTGTCTTGCAGGTTTCTGTGGTTGCTGTGGTGGTTGTTTTCACTAGATGAGGAGACTAGTTAGAAATGAACTAATATTTAGTTGTAACTTTAAAAAATAGTTTTCAGTTCTTCAGAGATTAATGAAGGCTGAATTGGTAGTTTTTCTTACAGGATTGATGTCAGATATTACAAATGAAATACACTTCTCTTGTCTTTCCATGAGAGAATTTAACTGTGTGGAGCTCAAGTGGTGTTCTCACTGGTTTTGTGAACAGAAAGCCTGCGTGCAGGGTAGGGGAGATTTTTTTTATTGCTCATAGGGATGTCTTGCAACTATCAAGGATGTCAGGGCCACTGAAATTCCTCTAGTAATAGCAGTGTTGTCTTAAATGTCATGATGAAGGGTTTTGTCATTGATTTTGCTAACAGTAATGTCAGGCCAACCAGTACTGCTTTGAAAACGTGAAGCTGACAAACCATGTTATGCCTCGCTGTTGCAGTAGTGTCCTCTGTCCCCAGTGTTGCAGGCAGTGCAAGGCAAAGCCAGAGACAGAGGGTTCATTTCCGAACTGCAAGGTAGGGACGTCAGCAGTGCAGCCTGCTGCTTGTGCTAACCTGGGTGCATCAGTGCAGGATGGTCCAGTTGAGCTGCCTTCAGACTGGGCTCTGACGGGCCATGTGGACTGGTAGCACTACGAGGTGAGCTTTTAAATTCCAGCTCTCTTCTCTTAACTCCAGCTGCTGCTATGGATATAGCCCTACCCAGAGATAGAGAGTTGCTGCTCCCAAAAATCTCAGAGTGAAATGGAAAACCAGTCAAAGGCTGGAAGGAAAAAAAAAAGCAGTCAAAACTTCTCATAGACAGTGAACTGAAATGAGGTGTTGAGTGGTTTTCCCAACTCTTCATTGTGTTTGTGCGATAGACCCGGAAATGAACATCAGCTCTGTTCATTTGACATTCAGCGCTTTAACTACAGGACTGTCTTTTATCTAGAAATCATAGAATCATAAATGCTTGGGGTTGGTAGTGACTTTTAAACATCATCTCGTCTGGTGTGTAAAGCATCTGTAGATGCAACACAAGGATGTTCCTCACTGTGTGTATTTTAGGTGAGTGTAAGAAGCTTAAAGACTCTCCTAGTGTTTGATTTACCCACAAAGTCTCACTGTAAATCCTGCACTGAGAAAATGTGAATCAACCCTGAAAATTCACTTTTGAATAATGGTTACATTAGCCTTAAAGGGCATTCATAGTGTATCTGGCAGCTCCCTTTTCCACTTCCATTTTTCCTGTGCCCCTTATATGCTGATGTCAGCTGCTGCCGGCTTAGGTAAGAGGACAGAGAAGGAAGTAGTATTTTTTCATTAAGTGTCCTGTTTTGGTTCTTTGTTTTCTTTCTGTCATTCTACTGCATTATTTCTGCTTTTTGTTCTCGTAGCAAAATTTCATTAACTAAACTCCTGTTTTGTGAAGTATCAGCACTATGTTTTGGAGAGTGTAAGATTTGTAAGCAAACTATATTACCTAAGTTACTCTGTGGTACTGGTAGTGCTTTTCAGTCTCACCAGTTGAATTTGATCATATCTGTAATGCAGCAAGTACTGAGTTAAAGAAAAAAAGGAACATTCGAACTATGGTTCCCTCTAGCTGTAAGGGAAAATGAAGAAGCCATGAGTGCCTTTTTATTTATGAGGTTATATTTTCTGAAGGTACTTTTTTTCACCAGGTGATTATTAGTAATTGCTGCTGAATCAGACTGAAAGGAGATTCACTTTTTCCTCTCCCTGCAACAGCGAGAGGCATTGAGATTAATTGTAAAAGGCGGGACTATCATCAGGATCACATTACACCTGTGTAAAAGCAGTCTTAATTTCATCCTGCTCATGGGAGTTCTAGTTACTGCTTTAAAGCCCAGTCTAGTTTTAATGGGCAGTCACACAAACTGTAAGGTTTTCTAACGTGAGGTCAGATTTCAATAAGAAACTTGAGAAAAATCAGCTACCAATCTGATTCTTCACTGCTGTTCAGAAGAAAAAAAGCAAATATGAAATTACTTTAAGAAAGTAATTGCTGTCAAATTTTATTTCTCTAACTTGTAGTTTATGTGAGTTTTGAATCACCGGATCTGATCATTTCTATAATATTCAGCTCCTGAGAACTCCCTGAAACCTATGGCAATTGCTTTTACTATTTCTATTATATTTTAAAAAATAGTGATTTTTATCACCGATGTGCTATAAGATACATGCAGACTTTTCCAGAGTTCCAACAAAATGTTAGACTTTTAAGACATTTTGCCTGAAAGAGTTATTTTTCAGTTACGACAGCTTCATATAATGAATTCTTCTTTTTATGCTGTCTTCATAGCATCTTTTTCATACACTTGGAGAAGTTTATTTCAGAAGCTTTAGTATAAACTAATCACTTTAAAAGTAATTCTGTGTGAGTGCTAGAACCCAGTATCTGTTTCTCCAAAATATTTTTATATATTTAGGACTCTCCTATAGTCACAATGGTTTCAAACATACTACTGGCAAATTCAAGGTGAAAGAAGGAAATGCAATTAAATAGGGAAATAAACGCACAAATCACAAAATTTCAGAACAGATACTTGCAGCATGTGAAAGAATTGCTTTTGCTCAGTTCTGAATACATGGTTCCAGCTAAGTTCCTGAGCACACGACTGAAACATGCTGAAGCTACAAACTTTTGTAGGAGTAGCATCAGTATTTGTAGAGCACACTAGGGAATTCACTTTGGAGAGAACTGACAGCTCTTCTGGTGATGCAGCAGGTGAAGTCTTGGACCTGGGTGCAAAGCTCTGTCTGTTAGCTGCAGGGAGCTAGAGAGATGGCTCGGTTCTGTGGGACAGCTCTAAGCATGTTTATAGTGCAGAATATGAGGCCATGCAGTAATTGCAAGTGTATTCTTTAGTCCCCTATACTGCCTTTTTTTTTTCTGGCAGAGGACTGTTAAAAGCTTGTTACATTGGGTACCTGGAATTTGGTACTCTCTTGCTAATGTTCTCTCCCTTTTTAATCTGCCTCCACTTGTGCTGTACAGTCAGAGTAAACAAGGCTTTTAAAAGTTATTATTATCACAACTGCTTATTTATATTTGGTATTAGTAGGCTCAGAACACTTGTTTCCATCACTCAAATCCTATCCTGAGGGAGAGTCTTCCTATTATATTTATGTTGAAGGTTGTGTGCTGCTTTTCCTGTAGTAAATCCTAAAGAGGTCTAAAGTTGGGACCTGCATCTTCATCTGTTGGAACCTGCATATTTTATCTCTAGTTACAGCAGAAGCTATTTGGGACTCAAGGCATCTCTCATTGTTTGCCTAGGGCACTTCATGAGTCTTCAAGCTGTACTTCTATATAGCCTGAAAGTGTTTTTACTATGTGGGAACCTGCCTTCACCTGTAGATTGCACAACCCCTCCACCTCTCACTGGAGCACCCTAAAAGACTTGGTAGTACAAAAGAAATGTGTCAGTATGAAAACCACCTGCTCTGTTTTGAGAATGCAGGAAGAAAGGCAGAAAGGGAGGACAAAGTTAAAACCACTTTGATTTCTCTGCAGCCCTGAAGTGAGCTCTCACAGAATGCACGTAGTAGTCTAAAATTATTGTGAAAAGGTCTGCTCTACAAAAGGAGAGGTCACACCTTTTCACCAACTGCAGGGAGAAACAGGCTGCACTCTTAGTCAGAGCTTCTACTTGAACATCCATAATAGCAGAGAGTCAAAAACTTACCCAAATTTGTCAGCAGACAGATAGAAAATCACCCTGTCATCTGGAAGATGATTATTTATCTGAGCTACCTGTGCCGATTGGCTTTTCTTCCTGTTACACTTTTGTGAATGAGCTGCAAGGGACAAATCTTCAAGCTGTAAATCTCACTCCAGTGACACCACAAGGTGTCAGCTGAACAATGGGAAGTTTATGCATTCAAATAACTAAAATATGCATTGCCTCTAGATATACTAGAGGTGATGAAGCCAGTACCTCACCAGTCACAACTGATGTTGTATGTGCTTGTTGCACTTTGTTTGAGTATGCTGTTAGGACAGATGAATAAGCCTTTATTTTGACTTTGCATTTTTCACATAGAAAGACAAGTAACTGTATTTTCTTGAAGGGACATTGTACAGTTGGAGTATCTTGAGAGGCATGTGCATCAAACATCTAGTAGATAAGGATCTTCTCTGTGTTTGGTGCTCCTTAGATACCAGTGTAGTACATGATGACAGTAGATGGTAAGATAGCAGTTTCAAAAACAGTGAATGAAATTTCCCCCCCTCTTCTTTTAATTCCTTTTTATACAGCCAGCCTGTAGAGATTACTGATACGGATTATTAGTGGGGCTACTGCAAGGACTGTGGTCTCACCTGGGGAGTTACTGTGGCACAGAAGTCTTTGCAGCAAACAAGAAAACACCTCCTGGCATGGCAGCTTTGGAGTTTGGAGAGGATCCTGGCTGAAAATACATGGGTGATGTTAGACTTAATCCTTTATTTTTATGATTTTATCTTTAATGATTAGGTAGCGTAATAGATTGCATGACTTCACCCCCTCCAGCCCCTGGTAAAAGAAGTCATATGTAGTTGTTTTCGAATTGCCAGGCTGCATGGGAACAATCTGTCTGAGCAGCAGTAATTCTGTCACCTAATTTTGACATTTATTGTAGTGTTGAAAACAGAAGATCAATATATTAGGTATTAAAAGTAGACAAATGATTTTGTCTATGCCAGAAGGGTTCACGATGTCGGACTATACTTTTAAGTGTTACCTGCATTGTTTTTCCTTACGCTATAGGCTCTGGCCAAAGCATTATCTTCAAAGGGCACTGACACTGATACGCCCTGAACATTTTGAAGACAAAAACATTGTCCAAATACGCTTTTACATGGGAACTAGGTAATTTTTATTTTCTGCTGGAAGATCAAATTATGTATTTAAATTTTTTTGTATAAGAGCATGGATATCAGGGGCAGGGAAGGAGTCTGGTAAAATGCCCCTCTTTTCTGTTTCATCTGGCATAAATGCAAAAACCTTTATGGATTACATGAGTATAAACATTTTTCTGGGTTACTGGTTCAGGCACAGTGGGAAAAGCCGTTCTGTGTGACTCGCTTTGGGAAGGTGTAAAAGGGAGCCAAAGAAGGAAAGGGTCGAGATATCTGGTGCTTTGGATGTTTCCTGTCCATAGTGGAGACCAAAAGGAGTTCAGCAGACATGAAGTCTGCCTTAAATTGCTTCCAATTAAGAAGTGAGCATGGAATTGTGATTCTAAGATCACTGTTCTTCCTTATGATCCCTTTGTGTTGCTGAGAAGATATGTAATCTAGTCTGAAATGAGAAATACTTATGGAAAAAAAGAAAAAAACACTCTTCTTTCAGTTAGCTCTTTAGTCTTGATTTTGTTGTTGGATGGATGTGTATAGCTTGTGGTAACTGTGTAGTGAGTCTGGGTTTGGTTTCTTGTAGATACGTTTTTGGGATTGTTAGTTTTGGCAATGGAGAACAGACAAGGCTTTTATTACTTTGTGCTTTGACTACAGAAACCAAGAGAAAAATTATTCAAGGTGTAGATTTTCTTCGAATTTGATGATGTTTTTAACACTAAAGAATGAAAGCTGAACAAAAGGATAAAATGCCAGTCTAATACCACCACTAGATGACAAGTGAAGAATGTTTTGCTTTGTGATTATGAAGACTTTTGCTGTGCCTGGCCTGGTTTCTTGTGGTTGCTTCTAAGAAAGATGCTGTGGACAGAGCTGGTCACGAATCTTCAGTAAAATTACTTGAAACAAAGTTCTCAAAACTTACACTTCCCATATAAACATTATCTGTTATGATGGAAATATTAGGAAGGATTGGCTCTAAGGGCTCTAAGGGAGAAGGAAGAGAGATGGGGACCACAAATTAACTAGTAACTTAGGTTGAACAGATCCTTAAATTGCATCCCTAGTGATTGTGCCTCTGTTTTTTTGAGCCTTTGTGTATCTTTGTCATGAAGGGATGCTATAGCTGACGTAGGTCTGGCTCTTATTCTCAGCTGCTTCCACCCGTCTTTTCCCTATGAGGCCCAGAGCTGTTACAGAATAGGTTGTCTGCCTCAAGCAATCCAGAGGAATTTTCTCTATATGATATACTGAATTCACCTGTTCCAGTAGCAAGGGAGCTTCAAAGCTGGTATTGTTGGTTGAACTCCACTTACTTTCCATAATGGTATGATTGACATCAGATAGTCCAGGAAAAAATGTCCCCTTTTCAAAAGCTGTTGCACCAGATTCATTTTGAGGTCACTCATAACACGGTTTCAACTAGAAATCATTCTAAAAGTGTCTGCTCTAGTGGAACTTGATTCCTATGCTATAATAACATGCTGCTTAGTTTGGTGGGTACTGAGGCAGAAATCACGCCAAGGCACTGTAGGTGGTCTTGGCCCAAGATCTCACTTAGTGCTGGATCAGTGCCTAGACTGATGTTGAGTTTCCTGCCCCACCTTCAGTGATAGATTCTGACTCTGAAGTGTTTTATGGAAGGCAAAAGCTTTAACTTATGTTTCTTTTTTCTTTTCCAGGAAATTCATATTTAGTATAAACACCAAACTGTTTCCCAGTGGTGCACTGCAAAATATTGACTCTGCAACTTTGTTTCTAGTTATTCGAAAATGCACTTAGTAATCCATGGATAAGTTTATCTTTCTGCTCAATTGCTTTCCCAAAATCCAATGTTTTTTTCCCCAGATAATTGAGTCTAATGAGAATTTGATGTCTTTAAAAGTTATTTGCAAATTCTATCAGCAGTCATTAGTTTTGATTCAGAAATTCACCAATGAAATTTGGAGGCTGTGTTACGGTGATCATAATGAAACTTTCAGGACTTTAACATCTGTGAAAGCTTTGGATTTCATTTGTTAATTTCTGAGGAACTTCACTGATAAAATTTTAATGAAATCTCTTATTTGCCTGTACCTAGGCGTGCTAGGATGTAATGAAGCAAAACAAAATGTAACTGCTTCTGGGAGTCTTAGCATGATGTGGAGAAGGATCTGTCTTCTTAAGGTGGAACCTTCGTATACTCATAACATTATATTGATATTGTGATGTTTTCTACAGTGGCTGAAGGAAACAGAGTAATATTTTGATTAAGATTATTTCAGATATCTAGGTTATGCCTCCTATGATCTTCAGGAAGATGGTATCTCAGTGCCTCATTAGCTGAGATGGAAATTGGGGGACTCCTCTCCCTTACCTGTGTTACTGGGTCCGAAGCGCTGTAGGGTAGGAACAATCTCCTATAGTCCATCTGTACGGTAGATAGAATAGTGACAGTCCTCCCCGCTGCCATAATATGAATTTACCATAATATAAAAATCTTAGACATTTAACTTGTTTCCTGTCTTATTAGTAAAATCTAGTCCTCACTTATATTGGGGGTTTGTCTCTACTTCTGTTATTCCAATACTTGCTTTGAAAGGGAGGTCAGTCTTTAGTAACCCCACAGTAATAATATTTCTATATACAACAAACAGCATTGGTTCTCTTACTGTGTAGAGTTTATGGAAGACCTGTAAGGTATATTAGAGCTATTTGATGAAAACTTCTTTTATGCTAGAGGTAAACTTGTGGGGAAGAATTCCTTTTTATTCAACTTGGAACCAGTTCTTCTATGCACAGTGGTGACTCTTCCTTTGCAAGAAATGTATGTACTTCAGTTATCTAAAAATCTTTCCTGTGTTTTTCTGTATGCTTAATATAACGCACTATTACATAGCCTTGGCCGTGGGGCTTGCTGAAATCCTATTCTTGGGAAACCGCTTAGAATTTTCAGGTATACTACAGCAAATTTTTAGATACTGTTAGGTATTGTTTCATGAAACAGCTGGTTAATGAGACCTTTGATTTGGTACTCTGTAATGTGCAGAATGCAGTTCAGAGTCTGAGTTAAAGGCACACTTTGTAAGAGTCATCAGAGTGTGTTAGATTCAGCAGAGGGACAGCTAATGTAGAGAGAGGAACAATTAAACCTCAGAAGTCCTCTGCAGTTATGCTTAATTTTGAAAAGAACTGTGTTACAACAAGAAAGTTGTCTCTGAATGAAGCTAAAACCTGAAAAATAAATATTTAACTGGTGGCGTCTTTAAAGAGTTGTGTCCAAACATAGCTGAAAGCATCATAAACCCTGGCAGATGTAATGTGAAAATAGACAGGCCTCAAAAAAAAAAAAAAGGTCAAGGATCAGCTAGCTGAAGGAATCAAAGATTTTACTAAATCCTTCTTAAATACATCAAGAACAAAAACCCTGCAGAGGGTCTGTACAGCCAGTTGATTAAGTTATCACTATAAAAGAAGCATTCAGAAAGGGCATGGCTACTGCAGAGAAGCTAAACGAAATGGTATTTACTGCTAATTGGGAAGATTCCCAAACTGAAATTCCTTTGTTGTGGGGGGAGACGAGAGGGATTGACCTAAAAAACCCTCAGGGATGAAATTGCTTAGTTGCTAAGGGAATATCTGATCTCATGCTTTAAACTCCCTGGGTACCTGAAGCCTGGAGGATGGCAAATTTCATGCCAGTGTTTAAACCAAGAATGACCAAGAGGACTGTAAACCTGACATCCATACCAGTCAAATTTATAGGTATCGTATCAAAGAATAAAAGTCACAGAAGTAAGCAGGATCAACTTGGGAAGAGTTGGTAGGGTTTCTTTAAAGATAAGTTCTGCTTTACAAATCTCTTGGAGTTTTCTTGATGGGGGTGAGAAAGGTGGCTAAGATTTAGATTTGCAAAAGGCTTCTGGTAAATTTTGACATCAAAGGCTTTTGCGCAGCCATTGTATAGGAATGCAGGGCTTTGTAGATTAAAAGATAGGAAGAGGGGTAAATGATTTTTTGTGTGTGTGTGTGTGTGTGTATGTGTAGTAATAACAGGGACGGTAAAGGCAGTGAGAAGTCAAATGAGAAAGTTAGCTGGTGTTACTGTTCTTCAAGGCAGTAAAGAGGGGAGGAGAGAGCGAAGGAGTGAAGGATTGCAGGAGGCCTGTGTAGAGCTGAGTAACTGGGCCACAGGGTAGAGGGGTGGTTGGAGGTTGCATACATGAAACAAGAGGACACTTCAGCCTGGAAAAGAGATGGATGAGAACCTATGAAAGAACCACACAGATGGCATAACACCCACAGGTCTCTGACGGAGATGTAAGAGCATGTTGTAGGTGAAGATACTTCCAAAGAGAAAATAGAGGAGTATATCAGAGAGAAATCCTTTGGTAGTTACTAAACAGACTGACTGTGACAAGCTCAGGAAAATACCTGAAAAAAAAAAATAATTGGAAGAGTATTTGAAGGAAAGTATTAAATACGGTTGCAGTGTTCTTACGATTCCCTGTTGTCATTGTTGGAGGTAGAATACTGGGCTATATTCACTCCTTGTCTGTACCGGTATCACCATTGGTCTATTATCGAGTTGTTTGGACTGGTGAATTTGATATCTGAGATCTATTTTCATTCATATATCAATAAGTATATAGGGAGTTAATGTAAGTTTTTTAAATGTAGCTGTTGATAAGAAAAAGAGATGGTTTTTTGTGACTAAATCTCCTGTTCATTTTCCTTTCTTTCTTTCTTTCAGTATCATTTTATGGTGATAGCTTTGTGGAGCTGAACACAACAGAAGCATCCTCTCAGACATTCTTACAGTTGCGGTTTCAAACAAGCAGGCCACATGGACTGCTTTTTCTTGCAGCTGGGAAGAAGGATTATTGTTTAATGGAGCTACGCTCAGGAAATTTACAGGTATGGTTTATAACTATAGCTGAAAAGATACAAGTAGTCTGTATTGTTTAGTGTTTTTCTTCAAGTTGTTGACTATAACATTTCTCAAAGTTTATATTTTAAAAAAATGGAAAAATCATATAATGTAATTGATAATTTCAAAATATGGTATTTATTTCTTACAATGATAATTATTAAAATTTGCCTCTAAAAGCCTTTGAGATCTCTAGATCTTAAAATCAAGATTGTTGTGTTCAAAGCATGAGGTTCAGTAGAGGCAAAACTTCAGATTTGATGATGTTAGCATCATAGAAAGTGTTTGGATCCAAATAATAGTTTTTCTGCAGAGTAAGTCCTTGAAAGATTGTTGTCACTGGGTTCTTAGGAGTTGTTAGTCGTAGCAGAACTGCAGAGGAGTCCATTCCCTCTTCTTCAATTATTCAAGTCATATTTGTGATGGCAAATAAACCTACACAAAATTTTAGTGGGATTTTTTTTCAATTATATTTTGTAAATTACATACTTAATATGAAAATTTATGAAAATTAATCTATTAATGATATACTAGTATATGATTGTGAAAAATACCACTTTGGATTTTGATAGTTAAAATTCTGTCTCTTGCAGTTGAGGATTAACTTTGGCGTGGGGGAACGAGTACTGCATTCTCAGCAAAGATCCCAGCTGAATGATTTAGCTTGGCACCTGGTTGAACTACATCATGAACATGATAATGTCACATTGGTAATTGACAAACATGATAGAACTAGCGCAAAAATGCCTGGGATTCTCTATGAATTAAATATTGATTATGGATTCTACGTAGGTGGTACTAGTAAACTTGACGTTCCCTACCTTGTTGGAGCACTGCCCAGTTTCCGAGGATGTATTGATGATGTGTCATTCAATCAGCTAGATATTCTGATGCCTCTGAGACCTTCTCCTGGCTTTAAAAATGTCCGTGAAGTTTCAGTGGGATGCAGTGATGAATTCTTTGCAAGTGAAGATGAACCCATTAGTTTCTTCAGTTCCAGATCCTATGTGTCTTTCCCATCATGGAATGTTGATGATGAGGGAATCTTGGAGTATACATTGCAAACCTCAGCTGCTCGTGGCTTGCTGCTTTACCATCCTGGGCAAGCAGGAGATTTCATTGCAATGGAAATGGAAGATGGATTAATTAAAGCCTATGTTGGAAAACATAAAAGTAGAATCCAGCTTTCCTCTCGTAGATATGTCAATGATAGTCATTGGCACTACATCGAACTCAAGTTTACTGCAGAATATTTGCAGCTGACATTGGATGAAGAAACTGTGAAAAAATCATTGCCTCCTTACAGCAAGCTGCCACTTCTGAAAGGATCTCTCTTTGTAGGTGGTGTAGATGACAGCACGCGATCAGAAGTGATTAAGTTAGAGCTAACTTCAGTGTCTGGGAAGTATGCCAGAGGAGGGTCCTTCAAAGGTTGCTTAAGAGACCTGAAAGCCAATTCAGAAAAGAAATCACTGAAGAATGTTCTGGTAACAAAGGACATTTCAGCTGGATGTGAAACAGAGAGTGCTTTTAATACAAACCTTTCTCTAGAGATGGCTGTAAACAACCCTACTGTGAAGGCACCCCCAACATTTGCCATTTCCCCTGAAAGCTCTGTCTCTCTGGGCAAGGAAGACAAAAGCCACCTTTTAGTTCTAAATGACTTGATTGTGCTAGAGGGTGGACAAGCTTCACTTGAATCTAAACATATTAAAGTCAACTTAGACTTTCAGAAATTAGGGATTCATCAATCGCAAATTCTTTTTGAAATAAAGGAACCACCCTCTCATGGAGAGTTGAAATTAGATGTTGAACCAGAGCAGGAGGTAAATACATTTTCTATGCAGGATGTGTGGCAAGGGAAGATTCTTTATGTCCATGATGGCTCTGAGGACACTTATGATTATTTTAAATTCTCCATTTCTACCAGCAGTGAGAAGACTGTGCCTCCATATTTGCAAGGAAATGAGCAGTATGTGTTTAGCATTACTGTCACTCCTGTAAATGATGCACCTGAGATCACACTTCCCGAGGGAAACTTGCTTCTTCTCTTAGAGAACTCAAAGAAACGTTTGACTAGTGATCTGATAAAAGTCCTAGATAAGGATACAGATCCTGTGTATCTCAGTCTTTCAGTGCTTGGAAATATGAATGCAGATGCAGGGTTTTTGGAAAATTCAAAGCATCCTGGAAAAGCTATTACTACTTTTTCTAATGAGGACTTAAGAGAAGGCACTGTTTTCTTTGTCCACACAGGCGTCAAGAACTCAAGGATTGTTCTGAGGGCGAGTGATGGTGAGAAAGTGAGCAACACTGTTGTGTTACGTATCATGGCAGTTCCTTTGGATTACAGAGTTGTCAACTGCTCAGGGATACAACTACTCCAAGGTGATACAGCTCTGATCACACCTAGGCATCTGGCAGTTGAAACAAATGCCAACCCCCAGGAGCTGGAGATACGATATGAAATCATGGAGCCACCTCAGTTTGGGGAAGTCCAAAGGCAACATTCAAGGGGGGAATGGAAGCGAGTCAACTCTTTTTCTCAACGCTCTGTTCAGCGCAGCCGTGTGAGATACTGTAGCACTTTTAAAGAAATTCAGCAGGAAAATGTTACTGATCAATTTAAATTCAAAGTTAGCATAGGAACCAGAATCAGTGAAGAGCATGCGTTTCCAATCAAAGTGAAATGGTTAAGGTACAGTTTATTGAAACATGCTCCTCTAGAAATTGAAAAATCAAAAAAGCAGTACTTGAATTCAGATAATCTTTTTGCTGTAATTGTGGATCTAGAAGTACCTGAAGATGAGCTTCATTTTAAATTGCTGTCCCTACCAAAGAATGGACAAATATTGCTTCATGACCAGCCTTTGAAAAAATATTCAGTCTTTAGCCAGAAAGATATTACTGATCAAAAAGTGGCATATGAATTAATCAGCAGATACCATGAAGACAACCGTGATTCATTTAGATTCCTCATTTCAACGAAGTATCTGGAATCAAATTTATACGACTTTGAAGTCTACATCAAACCAGATTTCAGAAACATTATTTTGACTAACAATGGCCTAACTGTTACTGAAGGTGAAGGAGAGTTAATAACAAGCACAAAATTGTTTGTGCAAACACCGGATAATAAAACTGTCCAATATAAAGTTATACAGTTTCCTAAGCACGGGACATTAAAACTCATTAATTTTTCAGGCTCATTCGAGAGTAATGACAATCTCACCACTTTCACTAACAAAGATATAACAGATAAGCGCCTTATGTATTTGCATGACGATTCTGAGACAGCATTTGATGAATTTCTTGTCAGAGCTTCCAGTGGAGAGTCAGGAAAGTGGGCAAACTTTGATCTAGAACTAGAACCTTTGTCAGTAGAAATTAGATTCAACATTTCTGTCCAACTGAAGAATGATGAGAAACCAGTACGTGTAATTGATAAGATATTTAACGTAGTGAGAAATGGGCAGCGATTATTAACTTTGGCAGATCTTTGCTACCATGATCCTGATTCTGATTTTGATGATGGACAGTTGCTGTATACTAGACGTGGCATTTCCAATGGGGACTTGGTGCTAACAAATGATACTTTGCACAGACTCTACCAATTCAAACAAGTGGACCTGGAGCAAAAGCGAGTCCTGTTTATACACCGCGGTGCAGATTTTGGGCGTTTTGTGCTGTTTGTGACAGATAGCAAGCACTATACCTCTTTGCTTCTAGAAGTTAGTGCCACTGATCCTTATGTTAGGTTGGCAAATAATACAGGCTTGTTGGTTCAAAAAGGAAAAGAGGAAACTGTTACAACAGCTAACTTAAGTGCTATTACAAACCAAGACATCAGAAATGACCATGAGATTACATATGAGATATTCTCTTTCCCAAAATGTGGAAGAATATATGTAAATAATCTATTGATGGATTCCTTTACTCAACTTGATCTGATAAAGGGGTATGTGACCTACAGACATGATGACAGCAACAACCTTATTGACACATTTAACTTTACCATCCATGCTAGAGATGCCCATCTGGATGCTGGAGTGCATGTTCGCATATATTTGGAAAGTCATCAGTGGCCACCAAGGATTGTGAACAAAAACAGTCTCTTAGTTGAAGAAGGAAAACCAGTTAAAATCAGTAAAGGAAAACTGCAAGTAAGTTAAAAATGTTTTCCTTTTCTCCAATCTTGTAGCAAATTTTCTTCACTGCTTTCTCAGCCATTGCAATGTCTTTAGTCTCACTGTCTTCTCTTCTCTAACTCCTTTTGGTTTTCACTAACATGACTGCATTCTGGATGCTTAATTCTGGAGAGACTACCACTAGCAAGCTTCCATTTCTAGAAAGGAAAAGGGTTATGTCCATAGTCTCTGACTCTGTTACATAGTGGTGCTTGAGAAAGTTAAGATTTGTAGATGCTGCACTTTTATATTTGTTTTAGTTATGACAGTTTGTACTTAATGTTCATACCTCATTCCTAGTTGAGCTGGTGAGAAATGCCAAGGAAGAAAGGGTTTTGTTTCATTCAGTTTGGGGCTAGCTAGTTGTCTGAGGATTGCATCCAAAATTACAAAAACATCAAGTCACAAACCTGAGGTGGTTTCTCTTTGGTTAACACTTTCCTCCCCATTTTTTATGTGCAGCCTTTCAGTAACCACCATGTGGGGGCTCTGGCAGCATGTGGCTGTGCTGCTGAAATCCTTGTTTCAGGTGGGAGTTTGCAATGCTTAGGCTGCTAGTTAATTCTGCAGTGTGTTCCTTTTCAAAATTTACAAATTTTGGGCTACAAAACACTTCCATGCCACATTATTTAACAAGTCTACTTAAAGTATTACTGTATTGTATTAGGAATTTGCAGATATACCACATAGCCCAACAAAGGAATGCCAATTAATTAGGCAGGCAATCCAAGGGTTAAAAGTGGAGAATTCAGAAGAGAACTAAAGAGTTTCTCCTATTTCTGTTTAAATAATTTTGGGGTGTGTTTCTGAATTTAAGGTCATTCATGAAAACAGTTCTCCATCTGAGATTGTCTTCACCCTAAGACAGCTTCCAGTACATGGATACATTCGTAAGTTTTCCTCTGAAGAAAGTTATCTCAGTGCTGACCAAAGGCCAGTTTTGAGCTTCACACAGCAAGATGTCGATGAGGGCAAAGTTCAATATGTGCAGACAGTTTCTGATCAACTAGATGACCATTTTTCTCTGGATGTGACCAATGGTGTCCGAACAGTGAGTGGAATAGAGATCTCTGTAGACATCATCCCCAGAATGATTCCCCTGGAAGTACAGAACTTCACAGTAATTGAAGGGGGCTCAAAAGCCCTGGTGGAAGACTATCTAAGAATTTCTAGTAGACACTTTGCAGGACTCAGCTGTGAATTTATTTTAATTGAGCAGCCAAAACATGGATATATTGAAAACTCTCGTGTTCCTGGAATAAAGTTAACCACGTTTACCAGAAAACAGGTAATGCATTTAGATCTACTTTGCTGTAGTCACAATTAATTAATTGCTCTGCTAAAAGCTTATTTTTGCCTGCGGTGGGATGATTTGGTGGGAGGTGGTGATATGCATGAGTTTGAGCTTTATTCTGGCCTCGTACTGAAGATCTTTCTGCAGTTGCTAGCTGGTCATTTGGGGTGGGGAGGGAGGGTGCCTTGTTGTGGTGAACCACAGTACTTCCTTGTGTGCCACTGGTCACCACAGTAGACTGATAGGCCACTCATACTCAGGCAGAGTTGTTGATACTCTGGAAACCTAAGACAGACAGCCTGTGGGTCTGTTTTGAAAAGACCAGAGGAAATAGTATGTAGATTGAAGGAGGAAACAGGAAAACAATTATTTTTTTAGGTCATGTCTTTGCTCACAGAGAGCCAGTATATGCATAATAGGCTAATTTTCAGTCTTTTAAATCTTTCAGTCTTTTAACCCTAGGAAGCAAAACTGTACTATAAGTCCCCATCTACTAATAGTATGTTCAGTTTATAGATTACAGAAAACGTTGTGGTAAATATAGTGGGATGGGATATTCCATTTTCCTTTCGGAGGGAAGGGGGAATGCCAAGACTGGCAAGTTAAGATATTCTGGCTAGAGGAATGGACAGATAAGCTGTACAATTTGCTGTTGTGGACAGAACAAAGATAGAGGTACAGATCAGATATGAGCATAAATAAAGTCTTAGAAGTCATAAAGAGTTGAGGCAATAAATACAGAGGGGCATGACTAGACTTGAATACTTTTGGTTTTTTTAAAAGTGTTTTCTTTCAGCCTCTTTAATTGTTCTGGTTGTTTATATTTTTCAGATGGAGCAAGAATTAATCTACTATGTTCACGATGACAGCGAGGAACGGATGGACAATTTTACTGTGATAGTAAATAACACGGAATTGTGGAAACAAAGCTTGCCCCAAACTGTGTTTGTAACAGTTACTGCAGTAAATGATGAAGCTCCTGTTATAAAGGTTAACAGAATTCTTTGGGTATGTTTGCCAACATTTTGAAATGTTAAAATTATTTCTAACCTGATAAATTTAATGCACCTTTATTAACAGTGTATTAGGTTTGTATCTGGTGGGATAGTCAATATAATAAATGGTAAATATAATAAATTAGTGTTAATGAAGGGAGACAGTACACGTTTAATGTTTGTTTAGGGAGATTCTAGTCATCATGAAGAACAATTTTCTGCTGTTGTAATGTAAAGTTTATCTAGAAGGCTGAGCTTTCTTTTAATCTAAGCGTAGCTTAGAAAAGTACTAAAAGTTGTGCTGATGAGGGTGCAAACATCTTACTGTTGCCTTCAGACCCTGTCCTTCTTGCCAGTAAGTGTACCGAAGGTTCAGACCTGCTGAGGTGCTTTCTGCTGCCTGCTCCTCACCGAAACCCTAGTGGGACAGGACAAGCAGCATTCTCAGTGGCACCACATTAGAGAATTGTCTACATGTTGGATATTTCTGATAGAAAGGAGGAATGTTCCTGTCTTTAAGTTCCTGATAAGAATAATACAATGCAGTCTGTGAAAATCTAGACTATTAGAAGTCATCAAAATATTAGGGCAGACACTGAAGCTGTTACTGTGTGATACTGTGAACTAAAAAAAGGACATGCTGACTTGTTCCTAACTCTGCACCCCCAAATTCCTGAAGAAAATTTAAAAATTGTTGACTAATGCTATCTTTTGCTCTTAGTAAGTATAGCCGACTTATTAATCTTTTGATCTTGAAAAAAGCGACTATTGTCACTTCAGTTTCAGTGCTTTTTCAGATCTATTTATTTCTAGGATAGTTAGTTGTTTGTGTTATAGTAGCACTCAGTAACCAGAACCAATTTATTATGGACCCTGTACCCATGTAAAATAAAAAGCCCCCATGTGTAAAGGCTTCCAGTTTGAGATCTGATGAGCAAAAACAAATACGGTGACTTTGAAAAGCAGAATGAAACTGGGTGTGTGTCAGCTAGTGAAACCATGGTGACAGCAAACCATCTAAGAGGTGTCAAGACAGAAGAGATATTTTGAAATAGGTTTGAAAGAAGCTAAGCAGGGTATTTTGAGGCTGCATCATGCCCAGGCACCTAAAACATGCATTTAACTTTACATATTTAGTTGTGCATTGCAGAAGGAAAATGAATTACTAGAGAGATTATCATAACGTTGTGTTGTGTATTTAGCCTTTTCACATGAGAAAAGACTTACTTTTTAAACAGTTACAGTGGTAGTATTGTGCAGTTTCACAGTGACAGCAGGTAAGCTGTGATAATCCACAGATGACCACAACACAAGACACCCTGCCCTGTGCAGAGACTGCTGGTGGAAGGGCAGACTCACTTCACAAGCATTTGGGTGGTACAGAGTAAAATCTCCCCTGGTTAAAGTAATTACAGTGGTACTCTACAGACATCAGCACAGCACACAGTAATGTTTGTCTATTCTCAGGCAAGAGGGATATATGTCCAGTCAAAATTTTTCAGTGTCTCTCTTCTGGTGCATTGCTGGCATTGAACTGCAGTCCGTTAACGGAACTGAGGCTGTGCAATGCACTGCAGTCCAGCATATGGATTTTTCTAAAAATATCTATAAGTCTAGGCTTTGCAAGAACAGTGATAACACAGCCTAACCTAGCCAAAATTTGTCCTCTCTGCTAGGGAGGCAGTTTGCATACCCAGAATCAGGATGCTTTAGGCTGTGGTTTTGATGTGGTTTTGCTGGTTGTGCATAAGTTATTGCTGAGAAATGACCTTTATTTTTGTCATGAGCGGGTACTAATATGCACACATATGTTGGATTCATGTGCAGACTAAAACAAAGCTGGCAGTTGAATTATGTACTGGGAGGAATACACCGAGATGATCCTTCTTCAAAGCAAACTTGCACATCCCCAGTAGGTGGAAGAAAATGGATTTTTCTTAGTCCTGCTAAATACTGGGATGAGCCGGGCATTCCTGTGTAGGGTGATACTTGCTTGCCCTATTTTCTAGCCAAGCAGTCTGTGGTCCTCAAGGACATTGCTAGTGGTGAATGTGAAGTAATAAACTGTGTGCTACTTTTAAAAAAGGAGAAACTCTTTTGTATCTTTTCAAAGGTTGGAAATGTACAAAATGTACGAAGTATAAAATGAGGGACCATTACTGTGAAGAATGAGATCCAGTAGGACCATTTGAGTTGACTGAAGTTTAGCACCTCAGAAATTTTGCAGATCTCAATACAAAGAGTTAGAAAGAACTGTTGAACAATTAAAAAATAGGTCAGTGTATGGCATCAGCTGTTGAGAAATAGCTTCTGTAAAGACCTGCATTACGTGGCCAGTGATGTTGGCCTGGATATATGAAAGTTAATTTTGGCCTTTGTTGTGGGGCTTCTGGCTAAATGCAAGAAACTGTTGAGCACGAGCACATGTGTTGAATGAGGCCTTCAACTTTAGCTCCCTCACTTCTGAGGCATCCATAACATCCCTTCTTCAAACAACCTTGTTTGTTGTCAGAGTTATGAACACCATCAAGGTTATGAGCACCATGGGAAGAGTTTCAGGAGCACAACCAACCAAGCATTTCTGATTTTTTCTAGGAAGTGAAAATAAGTGTTTAGGGGTTTGGTTGTTTGGGGTTTTTTTGACTGAGAATTTATGACATGCTTCAGTATTTACACTAACATAAGGTATAAGATACAGAAAGTTCTACTGTCCTGAGAGCTTCTCTAATGTATGCTAGTAATTCTTGCATTTAATTTAAAGCCATTCTATTAGAACAGTAAGTACATGAGGGATATGTTTATTTAGAAACTATACAGCATTTTAGGTATAACTTCCTAAAATTTCCACAGGTTCTACGGTCATTTGTTTTTTCTGGGCTAGGAATAGGGAAGGCAAATAGGATATTTTAAAGAAAATCACTATTCTAGCATTGTCTGCTGCATTTATGTATGTGTTTAAATATATTTATAGGTAGTGATGCTGTGAAATGACTGTATCCTCCTGTTGCCACAAGAGGGCTGTATATTCCTAAAATTAGATTTTTTTAAAAAGCAAATTCAAACACTGATTTTTTTTTTTTTCTTTAAATCACTTAACTAACTAGAGTATTAAAATGGCCATGAATATAGAGTGTCTGATAGCATATGTAGCATGCAAAGAGATACTGATAAGCTGAATGCTGTAAGTAGAGCAGAATGGATTATTTGCCAGCAGGCAGGGTTATGAACCTTTTTTTGGGCCGTGTCTGTGGAATGTGTTAGGCACATGCAAAATTAGTCTAATGCTATATCCTGGAAGTTCAGATAGTTTTTGTGGTGGTCTTCAAGGAGGACTTGATCCCAGATGTGGAAAACAAGCAATTTGTACAGGATTAGCAGTATTCTTAGTGTCCGCTTCCCTGAAGCTCTTTTCAGCTCTTGGATCTCCTTTCATTCCTCAAGGATCATGTTGCAGGTCATAGAGCACCTCAGCATGTATAATACTTTAAAAGCATTGTGTGTTAGTGTGCTGGAACAATAGAAATAGTGGCTTTATAGCAAAAAAGCTCATTTTTTCTTTTAATAAGAGAAAAAATATCAAAACTTTTGGACATTTAATGAGTCATTTGTAATAACATGTTTGCATAGTCTTTTCTTATGTTTTTGCATATTCTGTATGTGACCTTTTCTGTGTGGAATGATATGAATCAAGTGCTACTGAGATGAATTAAAGGGTCTCAGTAAAAAAGCACACTAATGTGCTTATTTGATGCCACTCAGTAAGCCAGCCTTTGCTATAAGTTATCATCCTGTGCTTCAAAGGTGATGTCTTTTATCAAACTTTGATAGTAGTAATTACGTTACAGAGAAATACATATTTCAAGGGAGAAAATAGCTATTTCCTGGTTGCAAGATATTTTCTATCACAAAAAGTAACACAGTTTCTTTTTCAAACTTTTTTTTAATTAGAAAACACATATAATTTCATTTTAATATCTCTTTTTCCATGGCGCATATTCTGTGACACAATGTAATCCAAGATCTTTCCTCTATTGAAATGGCAAAAAATCCCAGCTTTAAAGGATTTTCTTCCATGGCTTTTATTAAAAAGTAAAATTAATACTTAGGGAAAAATCTGTGATTGCTAATTTTTGGTTTTGGCAGAGGTAAAATGCCCTTTGTCAAGGATGACTTTTCCTCTTCAATCATTTGGTGTGATGCCACTACCAGATATTTGTTAAGTGTGCTAAGACCCTAGGAGCATAGGAAGGGATGATGCAGTATGTGTTATGAAGCTCGAGCTGAGATTTTTGAAGAGTCAGGCTCTTAAGATTGTACAATATATAAACTCTGCATGGAAAGAATGTGTATAGATGTATTGAATATTTGGGAATTTAATTTCATGTTGAGATAAGTATGTATTGTTCCTTGTCTTTTGTCTGTAGTTCCAAATAAATACAGCGAAGGTAAAGAGTAAAATGGGCTGTTGCTTATAATTTCCAAATAAGGAATTATCCAGTGAGATACGGATGAAGTGCAGATAGCAGTCCTTTCTGCTTGAAAGAAGGATCTTGCAGTTTGTGCATATCTTAAGCTAAAAAAACCAAAAGCATTTAGGTTTACTAGAATTAATTAATGGGTTTGATACCATCTTTCCAAATACTAGTTAGCTATTTTGTCTGGAAGCATGACCTTACAGTGTGCTAAGCAGCTGATGGAGGTTACGATTCCTTCATCTCCCACTGGACTGAGCACCTCTGTGGGTTGTTTGGTGCACTGAAAAAGGGGCCTTTAGTGCATGTTGTTAGAAGGAAATAATGCAGCTACAAGAAGCGTGCCATTTGTATTAGACATGATGCTGTCCCGAGGCTGTTTTTCTTTTTTCTTTTCTGCTGGTGAATCTGGAGCATATTGAATGCCTTGCCTGCTTGTGAAGTACGTGACAGTAATATTCATGTGTATGTGTTGGAAAGGAGCTCCTTGACTCAGTTATCAAAATACAATTTTGTTATGTTTGTAAAAGTTTGGATAGTGCCTGACAAATAGAGCACTCATGCTGCATCTGTCTAAAACTCAAACTGATGTAGGGTGTATTCGCTTGTATTATTTTGTGGTCTTGTCTTTTAAAAACCATTTGTCAACATTAGCAATTCCAGTCCACAATCAGAGATTTGGGTGGAGAGTAAGGAAACCTGTCACAGCTGCTAGTGTTGCATAGCACAAACCTTTATTCTTTCTTTTTCTTTGAAGGTTTTTTTCACCCCTGATTTTATCTTGTATGCATTTTCTTTATTATTAATTTTTTTTTTCCTAGGTGTGGGTGGGTTCAGTCACAGAAATAACTATTGATGACCTCTGTGCAGAAGACAAGGACTCCTCACCATCAGAACTGATATATTCCATTACTCCACCTAGTAATGGGCACTTGGCTCTGAAATCTTCTCCAAACAAGAGCATCCTTAGTTTTATGCAGGCTCATATAATTGAAGGACAGCTGGTATTTGTACACAATGGTATGTGGTTTCAAAAATACAACCTCTGTTACCAAAATATTGCTCCTAGTCAGTATATTTGTGTTTGTAATCCTTTGAAGTTCTCCCTGTAATGTCAGAAAAATCTCAGAGCACTGGTTATGTGATACATGATCTCACAAACTAAACAGGAAAGGGTCTGATGGCTAGTTAAATGTGTGCTCACCAAGAAACCTTGGTGTATTAGTGGTTCAGTTGGTAGCAGCCATCTTTCTGAATGCAGGCTTGCAGCAGGGGAATGTTGCCTTACAGCTTTCAGAGATAATGAAATCCATTTTTTTTGGCCATTGTAGTGGAGAATCTCCTGAAGCCTTGCTGCCGTGCAGAGCTATTCGTGGACCAAGAGTCTCTCAGAGTCACTCTCCACGGTGTTCCTGAGCAGCTTTGGGAAATGAAGTTATGGGTCATCTGGGTGATGTCATCCTCTCTTTCAGCCTGTGGAGGAATTCAGCTTTAACCACTGACTCTTCTGCCAGTGGCCAGAGATTGGGTTATTTGTGCTGCTGCTGCTGCAGAGAGAATGTGTAAGCAATACAAAAAGAAGTCAGGGCAGCTTCATTCATCCTTGAATGGCAGTGCTGGGAAGCCGCAGGAATGAAGATCCCAGCAGGGTTCCAGCCAGGGGAAGAGGTGGGGCTTTTTCAGGGCGATAACTGCGTTTCTCCTGCTCCAGCTCTATTATCATGTTACCTCAGCTCAAAGAAGAGAGGAGGTGCTAAAGTACGAATAAACCAACTTTGGGGAAGGAGATGGAAGAGGTGCAGCACTCTCTTGCTCGCCCTGAGGTAGGCTGGAATTATTTCCAGTCTTCTTTTGGGTGCAGCAGTCACTCTAGATCTGTGCTGTGTCTTTGTGAAGCCTTGGTGCAGGTTAAAGTGCTCTGACTTGCGATGCACTGTCTTGCAGAGTGTGTATGTGTTGCTGAAATTGCTTTACAAGCAGCTGCTGGTGAGCTGTAAGTATCCTGCTCAAATAATTTGGTCAGGAAATGAAAGGTCAAGAGCACGGCAAAAGTGAGCCAAGCTGTTTAAATTGTTCCAAGGGAGACTTTGACATGTAAAAAACCCTATGGTGGTAGGACGGTGGTAGTCTCAGTGTGAGGAAATGAATCCGCTCTGTGTTCCAGAAAGGGCAAATGCACATCTGTAGCCTTAGGAAGTGAATCTTGATTAATAAAAGTAAAAAGAACAGCAAATTTCATTTTCCAGTGAGTGGGAGTGTGGGTTGTACAGTATATTTGAAATGTAAAATTGCCCAGGTCATATGTCATCTCTTGCAGCTGCTCTGGCTCTGCCATCTGCTCAGCCTTGTGTCCTACAGTGTTTCAGAAAGTACTTTGGACATTTGCTTCTTTTCCTTTCTGAGTTTGTGGTTTTCTTTCGTCCTTCATCTTGGGCTGTTGCTAGAAGTGTACTTGTTACTCTTGTCTCCTTGCTCCCAGCCTTGTCCTTGGGCCTTTCCGCATCTGGTTGCTGTCGTTTGGCTTTTTACCCCTTTTCTCTTGTCTGTCTTTCTGCTCTGTCCATTGTCTTTAGTCTTGTAGTGTGTGCAAGCTTCTTTGGCTCCTCCTGGGAAGTACCACTCTTCATGTTCTCTACAGCCTGGCGTCTACTCATCTACTCTCTCTAACCCTTTCCAAGAGGAAGAGCAGCATCTTCTTGGCTGAGGCAACTCTTCCATCCCCTGCTCCACGTGGCACTGCAGATCTTTTACATCTGTACATGGTGGTGATTCTCCATCCTCGGGGTCTTTTGTAATGCCAAAGAAAGTACTACTGCACTTTGCTTTTATGCCTCTAATATTAGACTTCATAAATTTTCCCCTTCATTTCTGCTCAGTCTTGCAAGTTCCACTATACTGCTTGTTCTGTGCTGTGAGTTGCAGATCTCCCTCTCTGTTCTCATGTTTTCCCCTTAAATTTTGTATTTGTTTCCTCTGTAATCCCCGGTTGTTCTGTCAACAACATAAATGCAGAATGAGAACATGCCTTTCCTTTCCTGTATTCCTCTTTCAATGTGAGAATTCTTTCCCTTTTCCACACTTGCTTCACTCCAGGGTGCTCCCATCCTGCTTTCGCAGTATGGGGCCTGCCCTTAAGCCCTGCCAGTGTTTTCCTTAGGGCAGTACTGAATTGAACTCTTGTTGGTTCTGAGGTCTCTGTGTCTTTGCAGTGCAGTTTTTACAGTCCTCTTTCTGGTGTCCTTTTTATCACCTCTGATCAGATACACCTTTAAAAATTAATAGCTATACAATAATATGTGCTCCACCCAAGCAGCAATTCAGGATTTAGTTCTGTTCCTGACTCTGCTGATGACAAATATCTGTGTCAATTGGGCGGTTGACCTGCATTAGCCAAAAAAGCAAGTGAGGCTTTTTTTCGCAACCTGAGGCAAATAGTACAATCCTCAATGCCTTTTTCAAGTGCGCAACTATTTGTGCATTTTCACCAAGAGAAAACATCAGAGAATAAAAGCTTTTAAAATAAAACCAGTATGACCTGATCTTCCAGAGCTGCTTCAGTGCCTGGCTGGATATAAGAGCATTGCCTGGGGTAGTTGTTAACTATAATTTCAGAACCCACATTTGATTCTTCTGATATGTTAATTTATAGTTAGGCAAGGAGTGCTGATCTTGAAGTGAAAGTATGTGCACCCTCTCACTTTCAGGATATATATTCATGTAGCAGGATCTCATGGCTAAATTGGGCAAAGCAATAGAAGAGCAATGCTAACTGTTTGCAAGAGTTAATGTTTCAGTTTTTTATTCTCTCTTTCTACCTAATTAAACCAATTGGGGAGCCTCTACTTAAAGCAAGATATAGGAAGCTCTGTACATCTCAATAAGTCAGTTCTGAGAGATGTATTTTTACAGGAATCTGCTCAGATTCGTGGAGGTATTTTGCTATCACCTGTGCCAAAGTACATACAGATTTGAAGATGAAAGAAAAAAATGTGCATTTATTATGAGTACACATAACCTCTGAAATAGTTTAAGCTGTGACAACATACACTCCTCAGCAAAGTTGAAGCGATGCGAAGAGGTGAAGGAAACAACCTGAGAGTTTACTCAGTCTTTTAAATGTAAATCAAAATGAAAGAACATTCTAGTTGTTTTTCTCCCCAAATTCCTTCTTTGCTGAAATATGGCTGCTTAAGTGCTTTGGTCCCTCCTAAGATATAAAAGGAGTAGGAAATTTGGGAGTCTCCCCCAGGTTTAACTGTCCCCCAGGTTCCCAAGTAGGAAATTTGTGTCCTCAAGTTTACCTTGGTTTCAGCTCCACTGGGCTCAGTGAAGAAAGAACGGAAGGGCTGCTCTGCTAATTTACATCTAAGGGATGTCTGGCCTTCAGTGTAAGCGACAGCCAGTAGTTCTTCATTGTGAAAGTGTTCTATGCATTATTAATTTATTTAGTTCTAATTAAGGTACAAAAGTATTGATCAAAAATTGCTTCTAGATGACTTCGGATATGTTTCACTGTAGCCAAGACCAAAAGGTGTCCAGTGTATGTTTGTATGTTTGGGATGACAAATGGAATAATACAAGAATAAATTTACATTTTTGTTTTATACAGGAGCAATGTCTGGAGGCTTCACCTTTCAGGTAACAGATGGTTTGAACTTTGCACCTCGACAGATTTTTAGCATCACAGCTCGGACGCTAGTCATTAGCCTTGAAGTGAACAAAGGACTCGGAGTCTTTCCAGGTCTGTTCTTAAAGATTATCATGGTTTCATCTACTTGAAAAAATTGCATCATATACGGTTGTTTGTCAGATAGCTAGCTGGCTAAACTGTAGAAAACTGTACCTGGGAACATCTATCTGTCTGATTTTTAAAAGAACAGTTATGTCTTCTCAAACAACATATTGCTTTATTGTTTTATAATCTTTAACTTTTTCATACGCGCATGAGCTTGGAGTCATGGAAATTTGCAGTGAAATATACGAGCACAGTGTGACAATAACACCGTTTGCCTAAGCTCTGAACATTCCCCATTCAGCTTTGTTTAAAAGCTCTATACTGTATTCATATATTTAGAGGTGTCTTAGCTGGTTGTGATTTTGCCTGGTAAAACCAGAGTGAAGCTTGTCTCTGTGAGATTCTGAATAGCACATGAAAGCATGCCAGATTGCTAGTTCACTTTCTTACTGTTGGAGCTGAGTTACGGAGAGCAGCACAGACTCACTGATGAATCAGAGGACTGAAAACTTTGATTCGTATTTGTGCATTTGGAACTAGTTGGATCAGCAGCTGAGTATTTTTTTTTAACAAAATCCTGCTCCTGCAGGAGTTGATGTGTTAAGGGAGTCTCACTAGAGCCATTTAGTGCTTTACATTGGCAAGAATAATCCCTCATTGAGTTAGTAATCTAACATTAATTGCAGAATGAAAGGAGAAATGAAGATTAGTCTTCTCTCAGCGATGATATCTTGCATCACACTTTTGTTTGTGCTGCCTTCTTTTTGCTCTGAACATGATCTGTATAGCCAGAGAGATTGAGAGTTGGTAAAGCTCTATAGGTATTGATCTGTAGCTTTATTTATTAATTTGATACAGAAGAGGAGCACTTTAGTTGCTTAAATTTCCTGAATATAAGCTGCATAAACAAAGGCTTGCAACAAAAGCCACTTAAACAGAGGCAACAAAAAATGAGATTGTAGCAGCATGATCTTCTAATTCAGTCGATATAAATGGGATTCACGTAAATCCATTTACAAAGTTTATTAATCTGCAATTTTGGTGTGTAAGGTTGCCTCAGGCACAGGGATTTACAAGAATTCTATCTTAAGCCAAAGATAATTGTAAGAAAAGTATGCCTGATACTTCCATAGAAGGCAAAGTCTCTAGACTCAGTTCTCCACTTTGCAAAATACATTATTTCTTTCAGCACTGCAAGCTGTATTCATCTAAGCCTACAATTTTTCCTGAATTGTTCCTTACTTTGTGTTAGAAAAATTCCCTTTTGGTGTTAAAAAGTATTAGTAGCTTTTTCACCTTTTCTCTTTATGATACTTTTTAAAGACATTCTGGAGCTGCATGGGTTTCAGCTATACTTGCTCATCATGAAATGACTATTACAGCAATGATGGTGCCAAATGGTTAGTACAAATAAAAACAATAGCTAGTGTCCTGTTATATTTTATAGCACTGCAGGAGAAGTTAATTTTGAGACAACTTGAAGACTCTCTCTCTAGGGATGTAAAAATTAAAGAATCACAGAATGGTAGGATTGGAAGGGACCTCTGGAGATCATCCAGTCCAACCCCCCTGCCAGAGCAGGGTCACCTTAGAGCAGGTTGCACAGGAACACGTCCAGGCGGGTTTTGAATGTCTCCAGAGATGGAGACTCCACCACCTCTCTGGGCAGCCTGTTCCAGTGCTCTGCCACCCTCAAGTAAAGAAGTTCCTCCTCATGTTTAGAAGGAACTTCCTACGTTCAAGTATGTGCCCATTACTTCTTCTCCTGTCACTGGGCACCACTGAAAAGAGCCTGGCCCCATCCTCCTGACACCCACCCTTTAAGTATTTATAAGCATTGATATGATCCCCCCTCAGTCTTCTTTTTTCCAGACTGAAAAGACCCAAGTCCCTCAGCCTTTCTTCATAAGAGAGATCACAGGATCACAGAATGGTTCGGGTTGGAAGGGACCTTAAAGATCATCTAGTTCCAACCCCCCTGCCATGGTCAGGGACGCCTCCACTAGATGTTCCAGTCCCCTAATCACCTTGCTGTACCCTCTCCAGCAGTTCCCTGTCCTTCTTGAACTGGGGAGCCCAGAATATATCATGAAGAATTTGCCATGTTTCACGACTGGATATAAACTATTCTTTCAACCTTATTGTTCTGCAATTTTATAAAAGCACGTACTGCTGTCTTCTTTTGTGTTGGATATACCAGATTTGTTTATACAGTTTATTGATTTTTTTTTTCCACTCCACAGAAGCTTGTTTTATTCAGTGTGCTAAGTAAATTGACTGCTAGATATGAGATTTTTTTTCTTATATATGCTAGATACCTACGATGTGAGGATTTGCTCTCTTCAGGGAAGCAATTGCTCAAAGAAGGAATGATCTGGGTTGCTCTTTGAGAGCAGCCTGACCTGTAGGTATTCGGAAGCAGAGCTGTCTAAGCAGTCAGTAGATGAGATAATTCATAACTGTTTAGCAGTGATAGGCAGAATGCTCATGCCAAAGCACTTTCCAAATCTTAAACATAGGCAGTAAGAATGGATGCCAAAATTATTAGGTACCGATAATGGCCTCATGCTGTTGCATACTACTTCGTACAGATTAGTTCATCCCTACTCTGCATCACTCATCATTGTTGTGTGTCTTCCTACCCTGTCTCTGTTCCTTTCCGCTGTGTTTGGGTGGGGTTGGTTTTGTGATCTCTGCTCCCATGTTTGGGAACAAGCAGACAGTGTTCTCACTTCCCTTTCCTTCACCCAGTCTGTTGTCTGGCAAGTAACCTTCCTATCCCTGTTGAGGTGTCAGACCAGAGCAGAAGTACTGTGGGTGCTGGAAAAGGTTCTCAAGTCTCAGGACAGATGTGGGTGAAGGAGAAGGTTATGTTTGGGGGAGGATCTCATTGTACAGGAAAGTGTGAGAGACTTTATTGTCTGTAGCCCCAGACTCTATTTCAGCCTGTGCTGTGCAGTGAGTGAGATCGGGTCTATTAGGAGGAAATGGGGGCTTTGTGGTACACATCCCAAACATTCCCATGTCCCTGCACTGTGGTGGTGGTGGAGGGATAACCTGGTATGGTTGCGAAAAATTGGAGTGGTAACTTCCATCACTACAGCGTGACCATGTTTGAGAGTTACTCTGTCTTACTCTGTTAAGGCAATGAGGCCCGATTTGCATAAGCAGAAGGTTATTGAGAAATAACTGTTGGCAGATACATGTGATGTGATTAGCTGTTGCTCTCAGTTGTACATTCCTGACCACATCTGCTGTAAGCACAACACAAGGTTGTGCTTCCCTCTCTGTGGTCACGCAGAAAAGGGGAAAAAAGAGAGAGGAAGAGGAGGCAGCCTTCTTGGATTAGATACAGTATGGAAGAATCTTTCTGGACCTGAGGGACTGCTTTGCTTTTCAAGGCAGTATGGAGATAGAGAGGCATGGGAAGGTAAAAAGGGGAAAACAGGCAGAGCCAGAGATCTCATTTTATTGTATAAACTCTGTTTCAGAGTAGATCTGGTTTGAAGCAGGGCACAAGTACATGTAAACAGGCAGAATCCTGATGTACTAATGTGTTGCAAAACATCTCCATTCTTCAGTTGGCTTACCATGTTTTTTTCTTTGAAATATTATAGCAGGAACACGTTATTTTGTGTTATTCCTGTATAAACATTATGCTTTGTTGAAGATGGATTGACAATTCAGACTTCAAGGATATATACTGCTAGTATCTGAAATTATGTATTGATAGCTATAAATGCTTGTTGCTCAAGAAAAAAAGAAAATGTAAAAATGGAGTCAGAAGTGGGGGCAGGGGGAGTAGGATTATGGAAATCTATTGCTCCTCCAAAAATACCTTTAAACATGAGATTTAGTTTGCTGAGTGTGTACTGTGAAACAGTGCATCAAAAACAAACCAAACAAACCTTTTTTCTTTCAGGAAATTACTAGGTTTGGTTTTGTCACAGCTATGTCAAAAATTGTCTTGGTTTGACTAAATGCCAGAAAGCTCTTTAGAATCCTTATAATATTTAAGCCAGAAGGTACTGTTTAGTGTGGTGCTATGTGTTAAAAGGATTTTGTTACCTCTCAGTGTCCATCCATCTTAATAATACATTGTTTCAGTTCAGGCTGTTATTTCTGCTGTGTGATGGGCTTCCTAATTTCTTTAATTCAGTATTTATTTTTTAATTTCATTTAATGAAAATAATCTTTCATACGGATAAGGTGTGGTTCAAACTTCTGATAATAACTGATTTTGGTTTGTGTGTTCACTGGAAACTTTGCTATGTTAAGGCTTCTTTCTGACAAATCACCCTGCCTTCTGTGGGCATCTGGGATAACCAAAAAACATTAATAATGGTGACTTCAGCTGGAGTTTGAATTCAGTTCTAGACAGGTAATAGAGGAACAGGGCTTCTTACACATGCTCTTCTCCTTACTTGGGGTTGTTTTTGCAGAAGCTGATATTTAGCAATTACATGTGCTGGATAGAACTGCACTTTTTTAATTTCTGTAAAACGGAGGTACATCTCACTGATGGGCTTTTTGATTGAAAAAGCTGTGGAAGAGTATAACTACAAGGTAATTAGAAAAATGGTAAACTTCCTGATCTTATAAAACATTATTAATGTGCTAAGTAGAACAGCTAGATGAGAGGGTGAGTTGTGCATACAAAACTTACTCTTTGGGAAAAATTGCTGTTGCAAATCTATGTTACTTATAATTGACGTTTTTTAGGTTCCAGGAAACCTATTTTACGACATGATCTGAAAGCTGTAACCAATGATGTGATCCATGCAGGAAACAGAACTATAACTTTTATGGTTGTAAGTTCCCCAAAACTTGGAAGGCTGATCAGAGTAAATTCTGATAATACCACTCAGGAAATCCTCAGTTTTACACAGTCTATGGTAAGCATTTACTTTATAATAACTAGTTCAGGGGTAGATTGTAACTTCAAAGGGCATCTCAGTTGCTTGTTCTTTGTCTGATCCAGGAACCAGGCATATGTGACCCATCAGTGCAATCACTGAGATTTGCTGTGTCATTAAATATCTGGCAGCTGGTAATGAACGCGAGAGGAGCCTTTGTTCCTCTCTGCTTGGATACTAGCAGGGTCTTGGCAATTTCCACTGTTTTGCTTGTAACAGTATTTTTCAAGAAGAGCTGTTCTGGTGCCATTAACCAGCAGTCCGAGGTTGGAAGCCTTTAGTTTTTGGCAGAAGGAATAGCCTTTTGCTCTATGAAAAGTCCAAGTATCGGATTCATTTCAGCTGTACACAGTCCTCATGAGTGTCCCCAGGAGGACTTTTATTGACTTGATTGGCTCTGATATTAAGTGTTTAAACAATCTTAACTGTGATACAGGATCTCATACTTGAATGACTAAAACGTGGCAGCTCATGTAACTTGATGGAAAACATTCTTTTCCAACTGAAATGAGTTATGTCTCTGTGCAGAGTCTGAATCTAACTGTGTGCTCTGTGTCTAGAAAGTTGTTCTCAGAAAATCTGGGTGGGGGAGATAAAGGGAGCTGGAGGAAAAATTAAGAGATAATTTGGTCTCAATCTACATTTACAGATTATAAAAGTAGCTGTTTGATTTAGTGTTTGAAGGAATGAGAAAATCTATGAATTGAAACTTGCCCAATAAAACCTGGAAAAAAGGTTGACATTTTTATTAGTTATCATCAGACTTTGAAAGAACCTGACCAAGGACTGTGGTGAAATGAATCTCCACTGGAACTTTATAAGATGAACACAGAATGTTTCTCTTGAAACTATGTTCTAATCCCATTATGTTATTGGTCTTGTTGCAGTAGTTCCTGAGTTTTGTCTTGCATCATGATGGAGATGAACTGTATAATGACACTGTTCCCTTCTATTTCTAAAATGTGTGATTTTTATGAACATTAGATGAAACAGTTAAGCATGTCAGACAGAAAATCTTTCAGCTAAGGTTTTGAAGTTTTACTTTTTTAGCCTATGGATACGATCTTTACACATGTTTATCAGGCAGTGCCATGTCAGTACATGCCACATTCTGTGTAGCTTTAGTTCTAACTAATGTATAGCTAACTTTCCTTTGAACTTTGTAAATTGTGTAAGGATTTGAGCTTAATAATAATGTGTATGCTTTTCTTCTCTGTTGGAGGTATTTGTATTGGCCATTTTAACTTCAAACAAATAGAGCTAAGTGACTTATTGCAGGTAGAATTAAGGTATCCTGAGAAGCTTGCTGTTTATTCTGGTAGAGAGTGAGGTATAAGGGAAAGATCCTAAATAAACTTTCACTGTCTAGCAAGTTGTAGCCACATGAAGTTAAATATCAGTGAGAAAATAACATTGATATTACAAACTGTATATTCTCCATGTAATGGAGAATAAAGCATTCAATTTCTGTTTGGTGATAAGAAGCTTGTAAATCTGATTTGAATTGAAAATATTTTGTGTTAGCTTAATTCTTTGGGTTCATTGACTTCATTCTGTATTGTGGAACTTGAACTTTCACTTCTGAAAAGTACTATGCAGCTAGGTTATAAAAGTAGTTAGCACTTTTGCTATGGTGCTGAACTCTTCAGTGTGCCCTGTGGTTTGTTGCTTTGTTGCCAAACAAAAAAAGAGAAAAAAGAATTGAAATCACTGTTACATTCCAAGAAATTTTTTCACAGACAGTTGTTGTTCAGCCAGTATAAGAATATTAATTGTGCATACACACACCTGAATAAGACAGTAGTTTTTGACATGATGTTTGGTGGTTTTTTTCTCTGCCAGTATTTTCTATGGTATGCTGGAATTATTTTCATCTTGCAGCAAGCCACCAGTTTCCTCATTGTATTTAAAAATCACTACAGAGGTAAACACAGAAATCATCACCAATTCCATTCTCTTCTCAGCCCAGATATTAGCATGGTCTTGCAATTGCAAAAAAAATAAAAATTCTATTTATTAAGATTGAGACTAAACACGCCTGAATTTAAAGGATGCATATGTGCCTGTTCACGTTACAAAAATTTGCTTTCTCCAACTTGAAGTCCTAGAGGCATGCTTTGGAAAGTTATCCTGAAGGAACATATCCTTGTAATATCGATTCTGTTTGTTTTGTTCTGTAATACCTGTTAAGAATCAGTATAGGGAAAGTGTAAACCTGGAGATGTGCATACAGGATTTTTTATCACATCAGTCTGAATTTTTTAGGCAATAAATTGGAGTGGTTTTGAGGCTGCTGAGAAAACCGACCCTGAAAGCCCTGTTTCCCTAGTGATCTCAGTGGGGGCTGTTGCTGTTATTTCTGGATTAGGTCCCTGTATCTGTAGTCACAGCTCAGAATCTGTACTGCTAAAGTGCTTCATCCGTGATAGCAACAGGTGTTTTTTATTTTCTTTTTTCGCACATTTCAAGCATATGTGATGGGAACGTGTGTTAATGAGTTCCTTCAGGGTCTTTGCAAGCTGTGTAGAGTATGTTACAAACAGTAAACTCAGAACCAGCAGCATCTCAAACAGGGATCTCTCTGGCAATTATGAACTAGCACATGCAAGCCAGGTCACTAGTTGCCTGGAAAGTTGCCAAGGATTTAATAGGTATAGCTGTCTTCTCTTCAGGTGAGTGAATGAATTATCAAGACCAGGCACTGAATCTACTGGATGAGATTTAGTAAGTGTTCTAGTGTTGCAGTTATTAGGAATCCTATTACAGTTTCAATGTATTATGGTATCGATCTTAAAGTTCGGGTGTAGTTCCAACTGATGAGAATCCTAGTCTGAAAATACTGCCTTTTTCATTGGGGCCTAAAGAGATAAATGGTTATATCTTGCATAAATATGTTTTTCTCTGAAGATTTACTGCAGTATCCTGCAGTACTTTGACGCTTAAATCCTCACAATGGGACTGATAGGATTGTCTTGATTATGATGGTCTTCAAGGTCGGTGAAGGCAGGTATAGGACAAGGTAGGTTCCTTCCTCTCTTTTAGGAATCCCCATCTTGCTGTCACGTAGAAATTTTCCAGTAAGTAATCCCATCAGCTCTTTGGTTATAAATGAGAGTTTATTTCAATAGTCCTTGCGCCGCCTCCTTGTTTCTGTAGTCTCTTACCAAGTGTTTTTTGCTATTCATCATGAAATACCTGCATCAAAGTCTTCAGCCTTTCATATGCATTTTCAGGACAATCAGTCCAACCCTGCTGGTATCCTTATAAAGAAAAAACCCTAGACATACAATACTCCAACTCACTAAAGATACAGTCCAGCTGAGCTCCTGTTCACCATTACCATTGCTAGTTTGAGATAAGCTTCTCAATGTTTTATATCTCTGTTCCTCACCTAAAACATTTACTAACCATTCATGCCCAGTAACATTTCACCTACATTCAAGTAAGCTTGTCTGGCAACACAGAGTCCATCTGAAGAATAAGAGAAATGCGAGATAATCTCAGTGTAAGTTATATATACACTGTGTGTGGACGAAGGTACAAAGGCCTCTCTTGAACAATGTTCTTAAGATATTATTTTTTTCTTTCCTTACACTTCTGTATTTAAAATTATTCTCCTCTCATACCTATGGCTTTTCTTTACCCTAAACAGGTGGATGAAGGTGTGATCATGTATGAGCACGTACATGCTGAGTCAGCTGTCTGGAGTGCAGAAGATTTCTTTACATTTACTGTCTCCTCTCCACCATCAGCTCTAGACCTCCAGGTGTTCCGTATTGTCATTTCATATGAAATTACCAGGCATGATCGGAACAGTCGTCTTCTGGCAAATACAGGTAACGATGTTGTCCTGTTTGGGCTCCAAATTCTGTTGGATCTGTTAGGGTACCAATGAACAGATGTCAAAAAACAAAGACTACTTTCTCTTCAGTAGCAAATGACCAGAATACTTTTGTCACAGAGTTTAGTTTAGATAGTAGCTTGGAAAACTGCATCACTGCATCTTTTAAAAATGAGATTAACTGCCTGTGTTTGAGCCTTTGTACTGCTGTAGTGGATATTCTCCATTTTGCTGTAATGGTAGGTGAAAGCACTGTCAGGAGCTTTGAGATACTGATATTTGTTTAATCTTGATATATGCACCAATGGAAAATTTTGTCTCTTATATGTGACTGTATTTTAAAAATAGTGGTAATATATTTTTAGCCATGGCATATGGAAATCAAGGATACCATGAGGGAGGAATTTTTCTGAGCATCATCAGCATTTGCTATCTAATTTCTGAAACATTGCAACTGTAAAATAGTCAGTTTCTAAGATTCTCTTTTCTTTTTTGCTAGGTGCTGTAGTCGAGGAAGGAGGTAGAGTATTAATCAACAAAAAAAATTTAGATGCTTCAAATCTATTGATTAAGCTACCTGAGGTAGAGCGCTTCATGTATGAGGTCTGGTATCAAGTTGTATCTTTACCCCAACATGGCATGATTGTTGTTGGAGAAAGAAATGTTTCCAAAGAAAAACCTAACTTCTCCCAATACATACTGAACAAATTTGGAATTGTGTACATACATGATAATTCTGAATCACTTAATGACAATTTCACTTTTGCTGTTTGGTTAAACCTAAAGAGCAAGTCTGCAACAAAGCCCCATACCGAAGTTTTAGAGGAGATGTTTAATATCACTGTTGTTCCAGTGAATGACCAAGCTCCAGAATTGAAAACGAAAAGGCTGCACTTGAAAGTCCTGCAGGGAGATGTGTCAGTGCTGGGGTCAGAGAATCTAAAAGTTGAAGACCTAGATAACACCCCAGCTGAGCTGAAATACACCATTGTTAGCAACCCCAATAATGGTTATTTAGCAATGAAAAGCAATCTTAGTGTCTCTATAAAGGATTTCACACAAGCTGATGTCGACAATGGTAAAGTTTGGTTTGTACAGGATGGAAGTTCATCTTCTGGAGTGTTTTATTTCAGCGTGACAGATGGTAAACATCGCCCTTTATACAAACTATTCAGTCTTGAGGTTATACCAATCGCTCTTGTCCTTGTCAACCTTACCAATGTTGCACTTCCACAGGGCCAGACATCTGTCACTATTACTAACGTGCAGCTTTCAGCTGTCACAAATGGAAAAAGCACTAATATCACATATGAAATAACTCAGCCACTCAAATACGGGCACCTGATGATTGGAAATGAGCAGGTTACTAAATTTGAACAGGCAGACTTGTACTCAGGAAGGCTGTCATACCACCTGACAAATCTCACTGTGTCCAAAGAAGAACTGGAGTTTATGCTCTTCACAGCAGAAAGCAATCTAACAGGACAAGTGCTGAACATCACAGTGAAGCCTTTAGTGCAAGTTGTACCTGACATGCAGATTTCAAATCAAGCAGCTTATAAATTCAGAAGCAGTGACCTGGATGCTTCTGAGCTAGCTAATTTGACAAAAAGTAATCCTAGATTTGAAGTGATAGTGCCCCCATCTCATGGAAGGATTGTAAAGAAGAGGTTCGTGAATGATGCAGTGTTCGAAGATGTTCAGACATTCACCCAGGCTGATATTGATAGTGGTATTGTTCTTCTAGACATAGACACCAATATGACGGGCATTGATCTGCTAAATGACTCATTCACATTTATACTCAGGGCAGATGCTGTGCAGCCTGCTGTTGGCTATTTTCAGTATTCCATTGTGCCGTACAGTCCTCCAGTTGTGCAGGGTTTTACAACCAAAGTGCCTTCCGTAACCAGCATGACCACTTTAAAGATTCACACTACCTCAAAGAATGAGCCACTAGGCTCCTCTCGGAATGAAGAGCCTACAGCAGCACCACAGAAGACTGGACCAACCTTGTGGCCAGGGCAGAATCACTGGAGAAATCTACATGAGGAAGGTCCACTGCTAGATCTGGCAATGGGAACACGTGGATCTGCGGGGACTAAGACCACAACCCGGGTTAATGCCAGGAGTCCCAGAGAGCAGGCAGGTGAAAGCAGCAACCCTTGGTACATCATTATCCCCCTGGTCCTGGTGTCCATACTACTCATTGTTGCTGTTATTTCTGTCTGCATTTTGCTAATGTGTCAGAAGAAAGACAGGACAAAACCACTCGCCAAAAGTCAAACGGATGCAGTCCTAAGTAATCCAGATCAATGTCTGGAACGGAGCTTGACTGTACCCAGTGTTACAGTGACTCCTCTCCTGAAGGGGGTTGAGAGAAATACGGCCTCGACATTCATGACAGTAAGACATGAACAGCTGCTTCCTGCAGTGGTTTCTCCGACTGTAGAACGGTCTCTGCAGAACAGCTGGTTAAACCTTGATCCTGAAATGATCCAATATTGTCGAAAAACAAACCCAACTTTGAAGCGCAATCAGTACTGGGTGTAGTTATGGCCATTTTTGGTCATGCTAATTGATGTGGTATGGAAAAGAGAGTATACATTGTTGACATATAATTCGTTATTACACTTATTTATTATAGGTCAAATGATGCACTGTTTGTTAGATGAAAGCCAAATACCTGTGAAATAATAGTAATAATAATAAAAATCTTACTGATTACGGTGGCCATAAAATAAGATTTACAGTTGGTACTTCAGCAAAATTCCAACGTAATTCGGTGCAGAATTTGGCCCCGTAGATTTTGAGTGCACCCTGTGTATGCAATATTTTTTATTTCCCATGACAGGAGTAAAACAGAATGTTCTGTCATGGATTATGTATTTTTTTTGAAGAATCAAGTTTGCTGTAAAGGTCTTGTATTCTTTCTTGACACACCCACTTTTATTTGAAGAACTTTCAACTGTTTCTATGCATAATTGCCAAGGTGCTAATCTCAGTAATGTCATTTTGACCCGAAGGCTATTCAGAGGCCAGTACTGAAGAAACAAAGCTGTGATTATTTTGACAGGTGTTCATCCGGGTCGCTGAACTGGAAATCTAGAACTAAACTCACCAATGATAGTACAGCAGTGGCGGTATATAAGGATACTGGTAAAATACTATGGGATGTTGTTTGTTCTTCTGTTTTTCCCTCATTTGATACTGAACATAGCCTTTAATGTCTGCAGACTGGTAAAATGCATCCATGATCTCTAATCCACATGGCAAAAACTGTGTGTCTGCCGGTCAGCCTGTCTGCTGAACTATCTTTAGGCTTAGGTTATGTCTGAAAGTGCATATGAAAATTCCCTGCTCCTGACAAAGGGCTAAATTCTACCTTCAGTGAAGCCAGCACAACTCTCTTTGGAATCTGGGCATTCAAGCAGATGACAGTAGAATCAAGTCCTCTTGCTGCATACTATCATGTATTGCGGAGCTACTGACAGAAACAATCCTATGAGGAAGTACATATTACTGTCTCAAGTTTCACAATTTACCCTTCATCTCCCAGAATACTGAACACACGTGCCTTACACACTATGACAAGTACTACCTACTCTAATTTCACTGTGGTGGTAAAATGTGCAATAATTTCGCTGCAAAGGGGATATTTTTGTAGTTTTGGAAATCCCAGCTCAATAGTGATGTATGGTCTCCGTTTAAGGTCCAGTCTTCCTTCAGCTATGGACAGCAGCAAAATTCTTGTTGACTTCCGAGAATATACTGACTTCAAGGGAATAAACTAACCACTAACTTACTAACCACTGAACTTCTCATCTATTTTTGTACTTTTTTATTGTTACAGCTTCCAGTTAGCTTCTCTGTAAAACACTGTGCTTGGTGTCAGGGTGCAGTAACTGAGCACTGCACTCAGTTAACACTGGAATACCATTTTTGTTTGAGCCCAGGTACTGCAGTTTTTGCTTTTATAGAACAGATGTACGGGCCTCAGCATCCTTGGTACTTTTCATTTCACACTACTTTGTTTTGGATGATTTTATTTTTGTTGTTGATGATTAGCTCTATTTCTGTCTTTTATATATTTCAATTATGGTAAGTTTTCACCCATGAGGACAGCCAGACTAAGTCTCTGCTCATTGCTGTGTCTGGGAACTAAACACAGGACCAGTGGGGGGAGTCTTTCTCATCTGTACAATCCTGTCTGCCATGGTCAGCCAGCATTGTGGTGCATTTTGAAGCAGTGAATTTTTCAGAGCCAACTTCAAGAAGAGTAGTCCTGGTCAGGGGAAAATACGCAAGCCACATCTTCAGCTGAGCAAGTGAGTGGAGCATTAGAGACCAAAGCTATGAACCCTTTATATGCTCAAGCTAGAATGTATTTGAACCCTGGTACAGAGTTTTTATTTCTCCGTCATTCCTGTTTTCCCTGATGGCCAGCATGAGCAAGTTTGAATTCAAGCAGTGCAGTCAGTGTAAAAGGCTGGAGCGTTTAGGTGTCCCATCCGTACCACTGCAGACCTGCATTATAGACCTTTTCTGCTTTTCCAAAGAAAATCTTTGGGACTGTTTTTAGAAACTCTCAGAGAGGTGGTGCTGCCAGCCATCGCAGGAGCATTCCAGCGTCCTGTGTGGCGGTGGGGTCTCTTGCCCCGAACTGTATGTCTCTTGCTGTTTCTCGAGTTCTCTTCTGCTAACACCAAGCAGAGAGCAGCTTCCTCCAGATCCCAGCTGTCCGCTACAGCCTGCCTCTGATGCCTTCTAGCCGGTAGGAGGAACCGGATCCCTTTACACCTCCTCCAAGACCTCACTCCAAGGAGGAGTAAAGAATTATAACCCCACACTTCCCTGACACTTAAAGAAGCCTGTCTCACATTTTCCTACCACCAAGACCTCTCTGTCAACAGCAAAAGAGGCGTCATACTCCAGTACCTACTAGGAGACCAAGCAATAGGCCTCCAGTTTGCTACCAAAATATTGCAGTGCTGAAAGCTGCTGCGGTCTGGTGACAAAAACCAGTCTGTGGACCTGTGGCAGGCTGAACAGAAATGTGGAAGTGAAATGCGGGCTAATGAGATTCTGCTAAATGTACTGTTATAAAGGCAGGTGTGCCCAAAGTAGCGGTGCTCAGTGTGCTGTGGAGATGGAATGCAGGGGCTGCTGAAGTGCTGGTGGTGGTAAAAAATGAGACCACGACATAATAGCGACTGAGTCAAAAAACAGCAATGCAATTAGAACTCCACAATTGCACGGGCATTCTTGAGTTTCAGCATTCGCGTGCTCTGAGCAAGAAATCGTACATGAAAAAATACAGAAAAGGTGGAAGAATTTTTGCTGGCCTTTTTGGTATCAGCATAATGGGCTGAACTCTTGTTCTCTGTTTCCAAAATGCTTTTGACTCACAACAGTTGTTAATTTCAAGTAGATCAGGTGTTACGGAATTATAGTTTGAGCATTGGGCTCAATTTTTAAAAGCACTGATTGTTTTTTTGGTTTTGTTTTAAATAAAAGCAGCCAAAATGCCTAATTCATCGGTGAAGTGTGCCGGCATTCAGTTTTCTCCCTTGGTTGGTGCTACTGTGAGACGATTGTGCCAAAATGCCTGCCACTTTATGTAATGTTTTAATGAGATCTTTATATCCGTATAAATTGTATTGTGTCAGTGATTACTGGGTTTCATACAAAACGCAGAGGTAATATTGTAACTGGTAACTATGTTATGAATTTTGCTTTAATATCCTACTCTGAATCCTGAGTGAAAAAAAAATAAAATCAGATTGCATTAATGCAAGCTTTCCCTGTGGACAATACAGAATAATCTTTGTCAGAGGACAGTTATCTTGTTCTTGCATAGATATTTAATATAGGTGAGAGGAGTCAGCTCTGGAGGAGCTAGGGTCACTGGCTCAGCTAGAACTCCAGCTTTGAGATGATAAAAACTCGCTGGAAGTAATTTCATCCTGGGTTTCCTAAATAACAATCAATATAGAAAATCCCCAAGATAAACATTTTGTACTTACGGATTCTTTTTGCGATTCCAGGAACATACATAGGTTATGGTCGGGATCTAGTTTGAATTTTTTTGTTGTTTCACTTAAACTTGAAGTTGTGTGTTTTATTTAGTGAAGATGGGGTTTTATGAAGGATTCCCTTTCTTACCAAATGGAGTTCTAAACTGCAGTATGAAAGTGCCTTGAAAACATACATAAAATCAATAAATTGTCTTGTTTATAATCCACACACATATGTGTTGGTGCTTTCTTTAAAGACCTGTAAAGCACTGCAGTCGGTGCAGAAACACAACAGGATCCCATTGCTAGCAACAGCATTCTTCCAGGTTTTCTGATGTTTATTTTTTAAGTTGCATATGTGCTGAGATCATAGAATCATAGAATCATAGAATCTTCATAGTTGGAAGGGACCTTTGAGATCATTAAGTCCAACGATACACACAAAAAAAACACCCCTACAACCTCTGTCACTAGAGCATGCCCTGAAGTGCCAAATCTACACGTTTCTTAAATACCTCTAGGGATGGTGACTCAACCCCCTCCCTGGGCAGGCTGTTCCAGTGCCTCACCACTCTTTGAGGAAAGGTATTCTTCCTAATATCTAATCTAACCCTCCCCTGCCGCAACTTCACACCATTTCCTCTGGTCCTGTCATTATTGACCTGGGAGAAGAGGCCAACACCCACCTCTCTGCAACCTCCTTTCAGGCAGTTGTAGAGGGCAATGAGGTTTCCCCTCAGCCTCCTCTTCTCCAAACTAAACATGCCCAGTTCCCTCAGCTTCTCCTAAGACTTGGTCTCCAGACCCCTCACCAGCTTGGTAGCTCTCCTCTGGACCCACTCCAGCACCAAAATGTCCCTGAAGGGGCCCTGAACTGAACACAGT
>VWZL01004603.1:2537-13452 GCA_013396915.1 Stercorarius parasiticus
CATCCCTGTGCCATGCTGGGGATGCGGGATGCTGGTGGGGACCAGCCCCACCCCAACGTGATGGCTACTCACGTGTTTCTGGCTTTGTTGAAGGAACAAGCCTTGTTCAGGGCGTCCGGGGCTTGGTCCACTGGGGTCACCTTCAGGTGGCAGGTGATGTAGATCTGCGGGGAGGGCAGGGGAGAGAGGTGGGAACACGCTCATGGGAGACACCGGCTTGGTTTGCAGCTGGGGGAGGGGGGGACACCACAGCCTTACCAGGTTCCTAGTGTCCCCCGCGAACCTGAAGACATCGATCCTGAAGCGCAGCATGTCCTCCCGGGGCCGAGGGGTGATGAAGGCAGAGCTGGTGTCATCTGACCTCCCATCAACCAGGCACCTGGGGTGGGACAGGGATGATGGAGGGGTCAGCATCCCCAGTGGGTGCCCCCCCAGCACTGCCACCGGCAGGTCCCCAGGGCTCACCCGTTGAAGTCAATGATGGCGTAGTGGGGTGAGGAGTCAGTGCCGGGGCTCAGGGCAGCCACACAACTGTCCACAAACAACCGCAGCGGCACGTGGCTCTCGGTGGCTACCTCTGCTTGGATGTTGAGGACGTCACCCAGTTGGAAACCGGTGAAAGGTCTCTCAGCAGTCCAGTCCTCTGCAAGGCAGTGCCAAGGTGACAAAGGGGGGTGGCTCTGGCTGTCCCCAAGCTCCCGTAGGACCAGAGCCAAAGCTCAGCCCAAAAGCAGGAGCACTGGTGTTTGCCATGGGGTGGGTTGGCTTCCCCAGTCCTGGGTCCCCAAGCTCCCCCACACTGGGAAGAGGGTGGAAAACCCCTGTTTGCAGGACAGGATGGCTTCCCACCTACCGTTCATGAGGCGCAGGGAGAACACCAGCCTCTCCTCTGCTGAGAGCATGGAGCTGAAGGGAGCCCAGGTGGGTCGGATGGCGCTGCTGCTTATGTTCTCCCTCCTGGGCAAGGACCACCCTCCATCAGGACCTGGCCCCATGCTGGTCCCTGAGGACTGGGGTGGGGGGTAGCGAGGATGGAGAGACCTTACCTGGGGTAGTGGCACTCGATGGGGATGACGGCGGGGTTGCTGCGGATGATGACAGGGTTGCTGGCGGGGCTGGGGTCGTAGTTGAGGAGTGTGCGGTAAATGAGGGAGTCCGGCGTGATCTGGGCAGAAAAGCATCGAAAAGCCAAGTTTATACATTTTGAATAGCTACTAAATCATAACCATGTCAAATATTTTCATCCGCGACAAGAGGCCACCCCACCTCCTGCCACCACCGAGCTGTGTATCCAACCTTTCCCAACTGGGAAATGCTGGGGAAATCCAAAGAAAGGGGGGAAAAGCGAGGGAAAAGGGGATGGAGAAGGAGCCCTGCTCTGTTTTCATCAAGTTAGACTTCCTAATGGTCTGAAACACGAGCAAAATGGGTCTGATGTGGGGGCTTTGCACCATTGGCATGTCTCCAGCCGAAAGGGCAAAGCAGCTTTGGGGAAAAATGCTCTAGTATGGGGGAAATAACATGCTCATCCTTCCCCTGGGTGTTCCCAGAGGGATGCCCGGTGCCTGGTCCCGCAGCCTGGAGCTGCGCCGGGTGGTGAAGGGATGCCAGGCGGGATCCCGGGGCTGGGGGAAGGACCGAAGGGGGAGAAGGTCTTACCTGCACGATGCTGCCGCACTCGTGGAGCCCAGCGGTGAAGGTCACGGTGTTGTGGGCAGGGTTCAGCGAGGAATGCTTGCACGCTGCTGGCCCCAGCGTCAGGTCAGCTACATTGACCAAGCGACCAGTGCCGAAGAGGTCCCTGTGCACCGTCACCACCAGTTGAGCCTCCTGGCACTGCACCACCACCGGCTGCTGGCTGGAGATGGCTCGAGACTGGGGGTCCTCCACCCAGGACCAGGCGTGGGGTTCTGCCCGTGCCCCCCAGGAGAAATCCCAGGGTGGGTAGGCAGCCACCTCGCCCACTGCCCAGCAGAGAAGAGCAAGGATCAAGCCGCATTCGGGTCCCATCCCTCCTTCTTCCAGCAAACCCCGGCACAGAGAGCCAGGGCTGCTTCTCCAGCCTTTATATCCCCCCAGCAGCAGGAGCCGTCCGCCCCTGGGCTCCCGTTTGGGGACCAATGGCACCCAAAGGCCAGCCCTCGTGGGTGCGGAGTGAGGGGAGGCATGACCAAGTCATTTCCTGGGTGCCGGGACCCCCCGTTCTCGAGCTGCCCAAGGCGAGGGAAAACATCCTCGTCAGCCTCTTTGGGTAAGATGTTTATAAAACTCAGCAGAAGCCGGAGACGGGGAGACTGGTACAAAGTGGCTTGTTTAGGTTATAAGGTGATAAGGGGCTTTTCAAGGCTGCTTGGCGGGGTGACAGGAGCGGGGTCCAGGATCCCAATCTGGGTGCTTCCCATCCCCTCAGCGGGGACCATCCCTGCCTGGCGCCGTGGGGTCCCCTGGGACTTCGGTTTTCCGCTCAGATGCTGATGCGCTTTGGGGGCTGGGAACCCCTGTGCTCCCAGCTGCAGCCCAAACAGGGGCTTTCAGCATCTCCCTGGTCCCCAGCAGGGCCAGGATCCAGATATTCACTCAGCGCTGACCCCGCAACAGCTGACGGAGCGCCCTCACCACTGACACGAGCACAGCCGTTCTCAGCCGGGGGTTGAACGCCCCCAATTCCAGCCTCAGCAGTGAGGTCACTGGCTCCAGAGCCATAACCTTTCTTTTTTATCTCTGCTGCCCTTCCCCAGCTCTTTGGCTTGGGTTTGTGTTGTTGCCTTCAAGGAAACAGGGCAGAAGAAGCCAGCGGCGAGCCTCGCTGCACCCATCGCTCCCTTCCCCGTGCTGCAGCACCCCGCTTTGTATCCCACCCCCCTGCAAGCAGGGCTGGGCATTGCCCGGCTCCTCACAGCCGGGAAACAGGGAAAGCTGCTTAAAAATAAACCCTTTAATTTTTCCAAGCCTCATTATTGGAGTTTCTGTCCGTTCCTTTGAGCGTCTTTAACTCTTTTTCCCTGCCAGGGCTCTGCAAGCATCCTGTTGGCTCTGTACGAAGGATGCTGCGTTTCATACCCCAAATCCTGCTCCATCTTTTGGGATGCCCCTGGAAAGCCTTAGGGACAGTAGAAAGCCTCTGATTGGGATGTTTAAGCTGGAGCGGCTGAGCTATTTCTGGGAAAATGAAAAGAAACAGAAAGCTTTAGGGGCAGATATCACCCAGCCCACTCCTAGCAGAAATCCCACTGTGTTTGGAGCTGGGACTGGCTTGTGCCTGACTCAACATCCCCAAAATCCACCTGTGTGAAGCTTCATGGACCAGTGTAAAACCTTCCACCCATCCACCCCAGGAGCTGATGCTCCATCTCTGCTGCTGCCGGTGGATCCAGGACTTCTCCTTTGTGTTTAAAATACCTTGAGACTGGCACTGATGTAGAAATGCCAGAGATTCCAGCAGGCTGAGCCCCATGCGTCAGGGAGATAACTGCAGTGGGCGATGCTGAATCAGTAAATAAGCGGCTGCCCCCCTTCCTGGGGGAGAGCATCAATGCTTGGCCGGGTCCTTGGCTGCAAGGACCATGGGAGATCCCTGGTCTCACCCCATCGCATCCCAGAGAGCCGCAGCTCAGGGGCCAGCTCTGGAGTTAATTTCTAGGTCTTTGGGTACCAGGGCTGGATCCCAGTGGGAGAATAAATCCCTCTGATGGGTCACCTCTTGCTTACATGGCTCAAATTAGCAGAGGTGGATCCCAGGTGGAGAAACATGCCCAGACTCATGTGTTTCTCTATGAAAAAGGGGATTTCTGCTCCCAGGTTAGCCCTTACCAGGACCAACATCTTAACTCCAAGCACAACACAACATTGGCCATGGACCAGCATAGTTGGGAAAGAGCATGAGCTTATTTTCTTGAAGGAGGCAGAGACCAGAAAGTCCCAGGGTGCTGGACAAGCACAAACCCAGTGGATTTCCCCCATTGCATAAAGGAGACTTTTAAGCACGTCTCATATTTCCTTATAACATAAAGTTTTAAGTAAAAAACCCAAACCTCTCATCACACACTGGGGTCAGTGCTCCTGTTGAGCATCACCAGAGCCGGGGATGCTGCCCAGGAAGGGGCAGGAGCTGGAGGGGGACAGCTGCTCTGGAAAGCCAGAGAGCTTTTCCCCATCCCCAATTTCTTTGTAGACCAGATTTATCTGATATTTGTCTTCCTTCCTGGAGACAGTATTTCAGTTGAATGGCTGAAGGGCAGCTGTGCTGAGTGATGCAGAATGGGGGTTTCATTTAAAACTCTCCTCTGCACGTCTCAGCAAACCAGGGAGATAGTCCCTGCTCAGAGCATGTGTGCCAAGGGATGGTTGGGGCATTGAACTTCTGGAGAAGATGCTGACCAAGAAGGAAACAGTTATGTGAAGATTTAACACATCAGCAGCCACAACCTGTGGTCTGGGAGGTTCAGGTGAGGAAATATTTCTTCTCCAGGAGGGTTGTGCACCCCTGGGCTGGGCACGCAGAGGTGAGGGATCTCCATCCATGGATGTTGCCAGCCTCAGCCAGGCCAACACAAGGCTGATACATCTGGTGTTGTACTGGAGACCTTCCGAGATCCCTTCCACCCATGTTCCCATGCCCTCTTGCTCTCCTTTCTGCCCCAAAAGCTGACAGCTCACAGGGGATGGCAAAGACTTCTCCCAGTATTCCCCCTAAAAGCTTCTAACTCTCACTTTGCTGCAAGACAAGGACCAAACCCCTCCAGCAGGGGTCAAATTATATGGATGAGGAAAGAGGTTATACTGACAACACCAACCCAAAGTCAGTGCAGCTCCCTGATCCAACCCACAATTAATCTTGTAATTTTGGGAGAGGGCTAATTTGCTTTTTGACCCATGAGCAGTGGAGGGAACAGATGGGACTGTGGTTTAAGTGACCCAAACTCCAGCTAGGCACCTTGTGCCAATGAGAGCCCAGGACGAGATGACATCTATCAAGGGGCATCCAGTTAGGGGTCTCCAGGGTGCTGGATGACACCCAATGACACAGCAGGCTGTGCAAGACACCACTGTCTTCTGTCCCTCACAGCCAAGAGAGGTCCCCAAGCTCCTCTGGAGCAGGCTAAGAAGTTGCAGAACTCCTCTGGGCCCCTGAAAAACCAGCTCAAGAAGTGGCTGTGCTGCGAGCAAGCCCCAGCTCCTCACAGGTCTCGGTTTTGCCCTGAACCCAGCAGCCATCTGAATTTGCTCTGACAACAAACACCGCATCCCAAGATGTTCATCTGGTCCAGTTCCCACCATCTGCTGAAATGGGAACCTCTCCCAGCTGGTGGGGAGCAGCAGGTCTTGGGTTTGGGGCAGGAACATCTTGCCATTATGGCTGCTCTGCTGAGCAGAAGAGCCCAAGTTTCATAGCAATGGGATGGAAAAAAAAAAGCAAGCAAGTGTGACTCAGGCATGTCAGAAAGCCCCCTTTCAGGAGGGGGTGGAAGTTGGGGCAGAAATTCCAGTCCCTGCCCCAAGGACTGTTTATACATTTCAGCCAAGGCTTCTTACACATAACTATGTGTAAACAGTCCTTGAGGCAGGGACTGGAATTCCTGCCTCCGTCTGTCCCAGGAAGAGCCCAACCCACCGACCCTCAAATTGTGCTCCCTTCCTCATCCAGCAAAGCTCGATTTCTCTCCCAGAAACAGCTTCAGGCAGGAGGAAAGTGGTCCAAGTTTTATTAAACCCTTGACTTACTGAGTAAGGAGTTAGTGGTATGGATCTGACCCAAGTAGCTCCACAGAAATGTAAAATGCTTTGAGGCTAAACACAACTCCATGCTTCTACAGACAAGATGGACAAGTTCTCCATCTGGCTGGAGATTCTTTTTTGCACCAGTTCTCAACTGGGTGCTCTGGGAGAAGTTCATGGGGGTGTAAGGCTGTACAAAGCTCTGCCGAGGACAGGGCTTCCAGGAGACTGAGGTATTTGGATTTGGTTTAGGGAGGCAAAGAAGCACAGTTAAAGTTAGCATGAAGGTTTAATTAGCTCAGGCTCCAGGAAGATGTCTCCACTCTCCCCACCAAGCCTCTCAGTCCTTAAATTTATTGTATTTTTTCTAATCAGACAGACTGTAAAAGTTGGAACTAGTGACTTAAATGGGGTTGCTGGGTTTCCAGCAGTCAGAACTCCTAGAGCAGCAAGAATTAGGAGGACCAAACCAGCAACTACAGCCAGCCCCAATACCATCCACAAGTGACCTGCATCTAGGAAGGTAGCAGTAAAGAGGTGGTTATGGCCAGAGCCACACAAACCATCCCCCTTCCCTGGGTTTGCATCCTCCTGACTTGGTGATCCTGCCAGCTGTGAGTAAGGAGAGGTCCAACCACATCATCTGCTTCTCTCACCAAGAGATCTGAAAGGGAGGACCTTTGAGCACTCACAAGCTTGTTTGAACACCTAACTCTCCCAAGCCTTGGATCAGCACCGAGGAGCCAACAGGTAGCGAGGCAGCTCCAGCCACCCAGCTCTGAGCAAGTTGCCACGATGGTGACAAAGCCCAAGAGGCATGCTGAGACCCATCATGCTGGGAGGCCACTTCTCTCTGGACATGTCCTCCTTGCCATTGCAAGGGAGTGTGGAGCCTCCTGGAGTGCCTGGCCAAGCCACAGCTCCTCATCTCACAGCAGGAGCAGACATCCCAGGTGGCTTCCACAGGAACCCATCTAGAAGAGAGCCTGGTGAGCAGCCCACCCTATGGTAGGAGTCCCTCACACGCTTTGGTGTCTCCTAGGAGAGGCCAAACCCTCCCACTCAGGTGGCCAACCCCACTTTCCTGGAAGGTGACACACCAGATGAGAAACTCAAGTTCTTCACCTTTGGGCAAGCTGCTGTTCCAGCTACTCGCAGGTTGCTGGCTTTGTTGAAGGAGCAAGCCTTGTTCAGAGGGTCAGGAGCTTGGTCAGCCAGGGAGACCTTCAGGTGGCAGGTGATGTAGATCTGGGGACACCAGACAGAGAAGAGGAGTGAGGCTGTCATTTGCCTTTACAGCTTTCCCATGCGCCATGAAGTTGGTCGCCAACGGGACCACCATCTCCCCAGGGCAGCTCAACCCCACCCTCCTTCCTTCAAGCCACTGAAGGGTTCAGCTATTGAAGCCCATCACAAGAGCTTGTCTTGACCAGTATCAGAACTGGTCTCCAAGGAAGATCCTTGGCTTAGAGGGCCGTGATCCAGATTACAGGGTGACGTCAGTCATATGTTGCTATGAGGCCGTTGCCTTGGGAATGTAATTCTAGACAAACCACATTAACTTTCTTAATGGACCGAGGCTGTAGCCCCGCCGAGACAAGGGAGTTCACTTGCTTTAGGGAGGATTTACCAGACTGCTGGAGCCTCCTGCAAAACTTAAATACATCTACTGCAAACTGAAACACATCTTGCTTCATCCAGTTTCTCATTCACCAGGCACCTCAGCACGAAAGCAAAGGCCAGCAGAATGCCACCATCAGACATCCATAACCTGCAGAAAGGCATCTCTAAATAAGGTCACAGCCAGCTCTTACCCACTGAAGTCAATGAAAGCGTACTGGGGAGAAGAGCTCAAACTGGGGTTTGGGTGGCCATGCAGTTGTCCTCAGAGGTGCATGGTTCTCTGTGTTGACACCAGCTTGGAAGTGGAGGGCCTCTCCCAGTTGAGGTATGGTGGAGACTCTCTCAGTGCTCCAGTCATCTGGAAGGAGAGGTCACCAAGCGTCATGAATGGGAAGCCATCTCGTGGTTCACTGCTTCCACCCAAGGAAACCCCAACGGGCACAAGGCCCTGGGTACTCACCAAAACTGCACCAGACCCCAGGGGCACTGAGGTAATACCAGCACCAGCTGTGCCATCTAGTGGAAGCATGGCCATCTCAGGGCGCCCAGCACCAGAGGAGACCCTCACCCAAAACCTCCCTGTGCCTCGTGGACGGTAGAAGGGCAGCTCCTCCTCAGAAGACAGGGTGGAACAGAAAGGCACCCACATAGGCTTGACTCACATTGTCTCTCCTGGGGAAGGGATGCTCATGGTTAAAGGCTCTGTGCCAGCACAAGGGCTTGCTTGGTGCTCACCTTGGGTAGTGGCACTCCATAGGAACAACAGCAGGGCTGGTGCAGACCATGACAGCATTGCCAGTAAGAACTCGGTTGTAATTTAAGCTCGTGTTGTAGACTTGAGCATCAGGGGTCACCTGGGGAAAAGACAAAACACATTATCGACTCATTAAGAACCCTGTTCCTTGGCCACATGCACAGAGCAGCACATTTAAGCCTGGAGACTCAGTGCTGAGATGTTTCTTTTGGTCAGCCGCCAGTAGCGTTTGTGCTGGAGGCAGATAAGTGGTACTCATCCTGCTGCGGGGATGCTCTGAGCTGAGAAGCTGCTCCAGCCTGTCCCAGGACAGCCTCAGCTCGGCAGCAGAGCTGAATGCAGAGGTGCTCAAACTGATTCTTAAATTATTTTTTCCCCTAGTTTCCATGCACCAGAACAACAGAAAGGAAGGTCTGTCCCCTAGGATAGTGGAGGATGACTTCTGCTCAGGACAGATTTAATGAAGGTGTCTGCTATGTGGAGTATGGGGGGGTACCTGCCCACCGTGGTGGCCCCAAGCCTCTCCCAGGGGAGTGAGACCACTTCAAATTTAAGTTTTCTGTGAAGTAGCTTCAAGCTACTGATGATGCCTCCTGAGTTAAGCATCCACTGCTGGCTTGCTGTGGTGGCTCCCAGCACCAGGTTATCTGGGCTCCACCCTGGAGGTGGCAGCAATAGCCTAAATAGCCCTGGGAGATGTAGATACCTCTGTCTTCATCAGGAAAACCCTAGTTTCTCTGCCTCTTGCACACCCTTCCCTACTCACGCAACCCAGCCCAAGCCACCAAGGTGCAAGCCAAGAGGTAGATGCCCCACCCTAGGCCTCCAGCCCCTCCACAGCCTTACTCTGAGAGTGCTGCCATGCTCACAGTCCAGCCACAAAGGTCACCATGGTTTCAGCAGCAATCCAGATTGCAGGCAAGCAGGCAGTCAGGCCCAGGGTCAGGTCCACAAGCTTGACCAGGTGTCCCATACCAAAGAGGTCCCTGTGCACTGTGACCACCACCTGTGCCTCCTGGCACTGCATGGCCACAGAGTGCAGTGGGGCAACAGCCTGGAGCTGGGAGACATCCACCCACACCCAGGGAGAGGGCCAGGAGAAGGCACATAGCTTCCCCAAGGAAGGATCCCCTTCATAGCTCTGCCTCCCTTCTAAGGAAGCCTCAGTGGTTGTAAGTAACCACCTCCCCAAAAATCCAGCAGAAGAGTCAACCCCAGGCTGCTTCCAGGCCCCCTCATATCTACCAGGGTCCAGTACAAGGAACAACTGCTGCCCAGGGACCTTTTATAGCCCACATCTCCCACAGCCACCCCCACCCCAGGTGATGCTGGCCACTCACACAGCTGAGAGCACCCAGTTTCCTGGGGAGCCCATTGTGGTGAGCTCTAATGAGTTAATGAGGTGCTGGATTAGGTCCCTTGCCCACAGGAGAGATGTTGAGTTTGCTGTGCAGCCAACTGCAGGATTTTTCCCCCCTTTTTTTTGGTGACAGCCAGCTCTGTAAGATCCACAGAGATGTGTCTCACTTCTAAACCATGTGTCCTACCTACAAACCCTATGTCCCACCTCCAGATCATGGGGTCCTTCTGCAGCGGGGTCGCTGTGGGATGGTGTGGGGTGTGACACTTTCCCAAAGCAAACCCACTCTTTAGGTATCCACACTTGTCCCTGTCCCCAGCTCCTTCAAGGTGGTAATGATCCTCATGGAGCAGCTGCTCATGTCATGGGCAATTGGGGATTTCCAAGACATGAGTGACTCATGGCCAGCTCTTCACTACTGAGCAAAGGTTGATTTTTTAGAGGAAGAAGGGGAAATTTAAACTTGAATCAAATGGAAGAATAAAAGGAAAAGGGAGAGGGCAGTGGAGGAGATCCCCATCGGTTGCCCTGAACCGCATCCCTGCTCCTGTGGACCAGACTCCACACGGTGGTGTCCACACCAACGCAGCCACCAGTATTTCCTTGTGTTTCCTTGTGCTTCTCGGGATTATAGCAAAAGGGAGGAAAATACTTGTGCACATGTGGCTGTTTAACTGTTTCCTGAACAGACTTGTCCCCTGGAGCCACCAGCTTCCTGGGCAGGATGGGTGTTGAAATGAGTGGTACTAAAATAATGAATAGAATAATCCTTATCAGGAATAATATTAGAGCTGTTAGGTATTAGAAATAATAATTATTGCTAATAATTATTAGAATGATTAGACCTGGGGCAAAACAGTCCCCACGGTGTCTGGGCAGTCCATCCCTGGGCAGAATCACCTGGCAAGCTTCCTCGTGCCTGCTTAGAGGCTATAAATCAGGAGGAAAAGCACTTTGGGTGTTGAAGTGACACCGTGGAGGAGCACGGCACTGAACGGGAGTCCTTGTATGGGTTTTTAGGGACAGCACAAGGATGTTTGCTTTGCCCCTGCCTCTGGGTGAACGTTGGGGTTGGGGCAGCTCACTGCTTTGCTGGCACAGGCAGGTGAGGACCAGGTGAGATGGCCACGAGTTTCGGGCGATAGTCATGGCTGAATCAGGCTGTTCTGGCACAATCCAAACTGGATAGCTGCACCATCTGAAGGGAAATGACTGTGGGCAGTGTTGAGGTGGCACAGCAGATCACAGAATCACAGAATGGCACGGGTGGGAAGGGACCTCTGGAGATCACAGAATCATAGAATCTTCATGGTTGGAAAGGACCTTCGAGATCATCGAGTCCAACCATACACACACAAAAAAAACCCCTACAATCTCTGACACTAGAGCATGCCCTGAAGTGCCAAATCTACATGTTTCTTAAATATCTCTAGGGATGGTGACTCAACCACCTCCCTGGGCAG